>PVKM010020097.1:0-23617 GCA_004027735.1 Carollia perspicillata | reverse complement strand
AGACAGGAGTTACCTGTTCCAGAAGGACTGGTTTACTGGGCGTAGTAGTGCCTGCTGTGCTTAAATATGAGGAAGAACTACTTAGAAAGGGGACAGAGTGAGCCTTCTTAGAGTTTGAGTAGGCTTCACTTCTAGTAACACATTTTGGCAAAGAATTGTTTTTATGTTATTTTATTCTTGCACCTTTAAACTTTTATGGCAATTTTCTTTTCTTGTCCCAGATGACAAGGATTTGCCCGGTGGTGTTGCAAGAGCCGAGTGCAGAGGGTGGGAACGTAATGAGCGGTTTTAGGCTGTAGGTGTGCAAGGTATCCGCCATCTGGGGCACTCCCCCACAGTCTCTAGAAAATCATTCATTTCTCTCTGTGTGTCTGTGGGTTCATTTTATGGGAACTGGAAGAAACCATTTAGATTCTGAAAGCAAACTACATGCTGTTCATTCGAATGCTACTGTACTTAGAAATTACACAGCTGGGTCAGGAGTTGATATGGGACTTCGGGATTATCTAGGATAAGACATTGTCATTTCTTTGCTTACTTGTTGATAGAATTTAAGTTCAGTTCACCTGAATTTACTTCATTTATAAAGCATTAGTTGAATACCCTCTTTATCTCTTCACTTTTCAGAGCTAAGTAATGCCCAGGGAGTGTTTTCCTAGCTTGAGAAAGAAGGCATCAGCTTTAGGTCCTTTGATCGGTGGGCTCAGTCCCACCACCGGTTGTAATTGGCCTTTCTCCCCCTGGAGTGTGTCCCTGAGATGACTTATCAGACATCATCCAAAAGTGAAACAAGTCTATAAGATTCAATGTAAATGAAAGAGGTCAGACATGTTCATCTCACATAGGTCTACTTTATTCTACAAAGAAATTAAGATAGAATGGTATCAAGATTATATGGGAGAAGAAATGTGTTTGTTTCTTCTACTAAAAACACAAGATAGATTCAACACTTTCCAAAACGTACAAATTTAAGTTTGTTGTCAGTTTTCCTGTGGAGAGGAAAGAGTAACAAATGAGAAATGATGAAGCCATAGGCACTTTATTAGTATCTAAACTTCACCAGTGACCCCTCCAAATTTACGCATATCACTCCATTTACTGATATGTTTAAGGGGAGTGACTGCAATTTAGAAATATCTTAGCAGCTGGTGCTGGTTAGATAAGATTAACACTCCAAATGCATCACAGTTTATGTCCCTGAAAACATATTTTAATGGTAATTTAAAGGGGATGCACAATTAGATACCTCTCATGACATGATTGTAACTTTTTTCTTATGAAGGGTATCCTTCTTATATCCAGAAGGATATACCATATACATGAGATGTTTGTTTTCATCCATGTGTATTTTGAAAATAGTTAAAAGGAATTATATATTTCTATACATTCCAGTATATAATTTATCATTTACTATTTTTAAGTTGATGCTAATATACCTTGCAGACAATTACTTTGTAATGTTTAAACTACTATGGGCTATTTGATTTTATAAATATAATTTTTGTTGGTGCTCTACCATAAATATTTTGTGGAAAAATCATACTTTGAAACAGAAGAAGTTCTTTAGGTTTTCCAGCTATCATCCCCCTTTGGTACCAATCATTAGGGGGTTCTAATGTATTCAAACTTAGATGAAGCTCTCCAATAAACAGGGCTCATTCTAACAGATGCAGACTGGCATGCCTAGGAGAAGGGACATTCCTCATCCTGGGAAACAGACTATGAGATGACGTGGTGACTTTTCTGTATAGGGAGTTTAAGCAATAGATTAGTGGTTGAAAGTGGAATTAACCCTTCAGTTTCTTTCCAACGCAGAGATGTTAGGCCTCTCTGATTACTACTACCAGACGGTGTTGGGATACAGTAACACCATGGGGACACTCCGGATCCCATAAATAGTGAGCATTCTGTTCATCAGGGTCAAGGTGAGATGATGCACATATTCTTTATGTCCTAACCCACTTCTTTGAATTGAGATGCATTTATCTTAACATGTAATTATTATACCTTAACAACACAAAAGAAAAATATTTTGATACTTACATAAGTTTATCACAAAAGGTGCAATCATTGCTATAAGTTTTGCCATCAGATCCACAAATTGGTGCATATATGGAATAACAAATTCTCCCTTCTCCTGGTAGCAACATTTTAAACTTACTACAATCAATCTGAAAATACATATTAAAAACCTTCCATTTCTTCAGCCAAATCTTTATTCCCAGGATTTAGAATTTTGCAAGCAAGTTCAGAAGACCCCTAGTACATTCACTGCTTATTCCCATTGTTTGTCCTCCTCTAACCTCTTTGAAATAGATCAAGTATACAGATTTTTATATCAGATATGAAATCATAAGTGATAAATTTCTTTGTGGTAGCTGGTAACCAAATCAAAATTTATTTAAATATGGACTCTATTCCATGGCACCAATGCATCAGTTTTTAGCACCCATGCCACATTCAGCTTCCTGCTATTTCTCTCTTTCACTTGCAAAGTTGTATCTGAATATAATTGTGAGATGTTTTGTAAAAATAAATACCATAGTTGTAATAACTAGTACAACACTGGCAACTTTTACCATTAATTATTGGTAACAAATTACTTGTTCTACCCATCACCAGCACATAGACCGACAAATGTATGTTAACATACATTTGCTGTGAACCGCTGTTTGAAATTCAGGGAGCAAAGCCAAGGTGATGAGCCACGGTGGGAGGAAAAAGACCATTACCATGAAAGAATTTTCTGGGTTTTCATCTATAAGCAAACTGAAGAGTGTGGCTAGTCAAGTAACATACATTAGAACACAAAGCCTGCCTATATGACCCTGGGACGATTATTTTACCTCTCTAAGCCTTAGTTTCTTTATCTGTAAAATGAAAGTGACATACCTACATTGTCAGATTTAAGTGGCAAACATGTAACTGAGAAGATCTCTGTAAAATGCTTAGCACTACGCGGCATGGAAAATACTGAATGAATAGTAGCTATTGTTTCTATCCATTGGCTTTACTGCCGGGTATGCATGAACTCCAGCTCCACACAGGAGACTTTGGTGCCAGCTCTTTCCACCCAAGAGCTCCTGACATGATATTTCACTAATTGGTGATATTTCTACTTGGATAACCTGAAATATGCTCAAACTTAAAGTCAAATTCCTCCTGCCCTTCAGATATGTTGTAGGTGTTAACTTATTCATTCCTTTGGTTACTAAGCTCTAGGCAACCTTCTAAAACTTTGGGCTGCGCTGAGTGCGGGCTATACAGAAATCGGGAAGCATGACGTATCAGCAGAGTGGCCTCAGGTGCTAGTGGAGCTGAACAAAAATTGTGGCGCCCCATGCTGAGAATATGCTAGCGTGAATGATTTCCCTTCCTCTCTTGCCTGCTCGGCCCCAGTGCCAGAACTGATGTAATACGGTGTGATCGGGAAACTAGGAGGGCTTCATGCCCATGAACCCTTTTCCTCTTCACACATCCACTAAGTTGTGAAGGATGGCTTGAATTCAGGCTAGCCTGGGTCCGAAATTTATGTTCTTAACCTCAGTGTTTCCTTTAATGTATTAAAACAAATGACTCAAGCAGTGATAGGAGGTGAGTGACTAAGGCCTGAGGGTCACACAGCTAGAAAGGAACCCCAAATGCCTTACAGAACTTGTTTTAGAAGTGTTTGCTACCACATCTACATTTTTCTCAACAGTAGTCATTGCTTAATATGAGCCATGAAGGAAGGCTTACTGTAAAATCTTCATTCTTCAGGATAGAGGGCAAAGATATATGTGGTCCATTTAAAAATTATAAGAATCTGGACTTGTCCTTACTGAGCTTTACTCTTTGTGGGTACTTCCCCGAACCCTTCCCATACACCATGGCTTTAAATCTCACAGGACTCTTACCGGGCAAGTCCTGTTACCATGGCCACATGATCCAAGAGCTGGAACTGAAATCCAGGACTTTGTAACTCTGATGCTAAGTTCTAACCATTTTGTTCCTTTACCTCCATTTCAGAAAGGTCTGTCTACAATTTTTGAATAAAAGCAATTTTGATACTTAAAAATGTAATTATGTACTAATACTGGCTTTAAAATTACATAAAAGTAGGACTTTTATATCAAGATAGATGTACTGACCTGCTTAGCACGTCTGGCACATTCTACATCTGTAAGAAAAACAAGTACAAGAAAAAAATTAACTGTGGAAGAATCTAATCTTATTAGAAAAAAATCTTGGATTAGGTCTCTTAACCTCTCATAAAAATATAAGAGTCTCTTCAGAACTTTTGTCTCAGTATAGTATCAAAGGTTGAAGCTCAACACATTCATTTACTTACTTATTTATTTTGAGGAAGGATTAGAATGTAGCCAAAAGGATAGAAAAGCGGTTATAATAATGACGAGTTTGTCTTATTCTTTCCTACCTCATAATCAGAGCTCAGAAAATATTTTTAAAACCAAGGGAGTTTTCTATTAAGGAAGCGTCTGCTCTTCTGTAGCAGTCACAGACAACCACGGTTGAAGATTCTAGAAAGTCAGATTTTAACTCAATAGTGGAAGGAGAGTTACAGTTCATGCTGCCAAACAGTGGATTGGGCTGCTCTGTGAAGAAATTAGGCCCTATAAATAATGATACCAAGTCAGAGCAGAGTCTGGATGAACACTTTCTAAAGAAATTACACAAAGTGTATGGGTAAGAATTTGGCCTTAGTGGACCACTTAGGTCCACTCAAGTGTCTGATATGATAACGATTTAGTGATTTATTGGTGGTCCAAAAAAATGCCTTTCCAAAAGCTCCCCTTGTTATCTATGTGATGTGTGCATCCCAGAATGATGTGGGCAGAGGATGGGGTGAGCGATCGGTACTAGGCAGGGGCAGTGCTATGAGGTAGATACTCACTGACAGTGGTTGTGAGTGCCAGAGCCAAGAGCAGGGCAAAGGCTGTCTCTCTCATGCTGCTGGAGATGCCAAGGGCAGTCGGATGGAGGCAAAAGAAGTGATTTTCTGGTGTCTGCCAGTGCTGCCTTATATAGTGTCAAAAGTTCCTTCCTCAATTGTGAAACAGCTACTTGCACAAATCAGAATCCTGAGAAGAGGCCAGAAACACCTCTTTCCTGGGTATAGAAGTTCTTTTATTGTGAAAGACATTCTAATAGGTCATAAGACCTTGTAAAAAGTAATAGGACCCAATAAACCTGGCATTATATCCTTTTACCTTTATGTCCTTAAAAGTTTCTGAGCCTTCACATCTGTTACACAATTTGAGCTTCATAATGAGTCTGTCACACAGTTATTACCATTTTTCTTTGCTCTACAGATAAGGAAGTGAAGTTACAAGAAAGTTAATTTTACTGCATTTTTTTGCCCATTGTACTGCCTTTGCCAGGAACAGTTAGCATGGCAGCTTTATGGGTGTTGGCATATTCCCAGGTTTCCCTCTTTCTTCCTTCCTTGTCCAGCATCAAATGGAAAATGTTGCCAACTGAGACACCAGACTGGGCACAGAGAAAAAGTATCAAGTTTTTTTTTGTAGCAGAACACCTTCACAATCTTTTATTTGAACCTCAAGACAATCCAACTAGTTAAATGAGGAAGAACAAGAATAACTTCCTCTTTTGGGGGAAGGGGGAGGTGTCATGTTGTGCTACTTTTTAATTTAAATTATATTTTATTGTTTATGCTATTGAGTTGTCCCAATTTTTCCCCTTTGCCCTCACCCATCCAGATCCCCAACTCCCTCAGGCAATCCCCACACCATTGTCCATTGTTCATGGGCCACGCATATATATATTCTTTGGCTACTATATGTCTTATGCTGTACTCTACATCCCCATGACTATTCTGTAACAACCAACTTGCATTTAATCCTTTCACCTTTTTTGTCTATCATCCTGACCCCCTCCCATCAACACCCAAGTCTTGGTTAAGCTGAAACTAACAGTGATTCATGCTCTTCAGCAGGGAGATAATTTTTCTAAGAATCTCAAATTTGGGGAGCTGGCACAATGGGTGGAGCTGGTGAGTGCTCAAACCACGTTTATTTTCCAGATCCTTGGTGGACACTTCTCTGTCAGGGGCTTCTGGGAGAAGGGCCTCCTCAAGGCCAACACTAAAGAGCTTTGGGACCACCTTAGCCAAGAATGGACCTAATGGCTGCAGTGGCTAGACTGTCCCTGAAGCTTTGGCTGTGATTCTCTATGCCCCAAATGCAGACTGATGGTTGAAGAATAAGATGTAAACTTTGCCAGGGCCATAGTTACATACAGGGAGAGGGACAGCTTCTGCTAACACAGTGACTTTTAATAGACGAGCCACCGATCCTTTCCCCATGGTTTAAATAAATTGAATTGTGTTTTCTTCAAACCATGCTTCCTTGGAAAACTTTGATAAAGGCTACAAGGACATTTATTTTAGAATGTGACAATTTTCAAATAGAGTGACCCTATGAGTAGATCTTGGAAGCAGCTCCTGCAGTTTTGGTAGATGGAAGTAGGAAGTCACTGTCCTTACGTGTTTGATGGAAGTAGTGTCAAAGGCTGGGAGACTAAAATTCACATTCGTTTCCCTTGGAAAAGATAAGGACAGCTGAAACCAGTGTTGGGATGGTCAGAGGTGGAAGGTAAGAGTTGGTGTCATATTCTTACTGAGAGCTGAAACCCTAAGAGTCTTGCAGACATGAATTCATTGGCAGGTCTGCCATTCCCTGAATGACTTTGTGTGAGTTATTTAACTCCTAGAAGCCTTAGTTTATCTTCATTTGATCATTTAGTAACTATTGATGAGCCTTTACTCTTAGAGACTGTATTACAACTTGAACATACAACCACAACTAATGAGAAGCTTTGCCACTGTCCCCATTGTAGCTTGACAAACACTCTCTTTGACCAAACTTTAGTTATATTTCTCTGAGTCCTCTTCCTGATTAGGTCTTCACCTTGCCCCCAGCCTCTCCCCACACCTCATGTCTTCAGCCTGTCCAGGTCTCTCTTAGCATGGAATCCTGCTAAGTAATCCCCCTACCATTGACTTTTAATCACCCTTGACATCTGGTCAGATTCTTCATTCCCCACCTGTAATGTATAAACCCTTGGCCTACCTTCCACAAAATTTCTGTCCACCTAGTTTAGCAAGAATCTTCCACCTTTGGTATCTGCTCTTAGTAATTTTTGACCTACTGGCTTCCTCATCTTGCTCCTTGGAAATAAATCCCCATTTGTATTTGGAGTTGAGCCCAATCTCTTTCCCCTATTACAACAGGTGTATTGAATAAAGGTACCTGAGACTACACCTTGAATAATGTCTTTCTTACCATTTTAACAAGTATTAAATAATTTGTTTTTAAGAAACTTACAATAAAGCTAATAACAACACCATCACCATAAGCTTGTTGTTTTAAGTAAGATGGTATAGGTAAAGCACTTATTGAGGTCTGGCACCTGGGAAGCCCTCAACAAATGTTAGTATTTAGTGACAATGGCCATGATAATGAAGACAATGATGGCGACAGTAATCTGGAGAAGAAAACATTCAGAAAGCACTTAGGAACCATCTTAAAATAAGCAAATGATGTATCTTTGTGGCCTTACTGGAAATAACAGATCTAGACATCATGGAAAAAGGAAATTTGTAATGATCAGAGATGTCTGATAATGACTAAAGGTGATGAGAATTTTATCAATTTAAGTGTCCCAGTGGAGGCCAGGGGCCTACCTTTTAGAATGCCTACAGGGGTGATTGATTCCTTTACTGAATGTGAGAATAGCCTCTATCCATACTTTTCCTAACAGACATTCATAAGTAAACTCTCATACCTAAAAGTGACTCCAATATTACAAAATTAAGATTTTAATATGTCAGACACTTCTGACATAAAGAATTTGTCTCAATATCGAACTAGTCACTCAAACCAGAAACTAGAAACCTGACCACCGAATGCATAACTGCATGCCTTTAATACCTTCCTCTCTCTCAGTAAGCATTTCCAGTTAATTACCATATCTTTGCTAATTATACAGCCAAAACTATCAAATTCAGTTTTTTTGTCTATTGCCTTTGCCACAGATTTATTGATGCCCCAAAAGGCTCTAATCTGGAGGGGTTTTCAGTAGTTCTAGTGCAAGACTATGGAGACTTTAACTAGGGTGGGAGATTTGGAAGCAGCAAAAAGTGATTAGACTTTTCAGTAATCCTAACAGTGGCACCAACAGGACCTGCTAATGGATTAGGAGTGGAGTTTGAGAAGGAGAAGACTCATGGAAGCCTCTCATGCTTTTGGCTGGAGCAACTGCTGAGTGGCTGTGCCATTTCCTGAGACTGGGGTGCTGCTGTTAGAGCAAGTCAGGCAGCTGAGACTGAGTTTGATTCAGATATGAGCATGGCGGGTGCTCAATCTATATTTTTTTTTTTACAAATTGAGGAACTGTGTTCAGTAATTAATTCCTATTCATTGTTCAAGTTCTGTGCCTTTGTATTTGCTTTTCCCTTTACCTGGAATCACCTGTCCCTTACCTGACCAATGCATGCTCAGATGAATTACAACTCAAGGGGAGGCTTCCTCAACACCCCAGTCAGAATTAGACTCACCTTCCTCTATGGCCTATAGCAGCTTGGCAATGTTTATGAAATACCATGGATGAAGCATCATACTGATCACTAGGTATATAAAGAGGTACAGGCCTATCCTGAAAGAGCTTACAATCTACTAGGGATAGGGGAACACACCCACCAACTGTTCAGTATAACGTGGCAAGTAGTATTAATACAAAAATGCTGTGAAATAGCAGATGAGCAAAAGGTGGGAATTCAGGCAAAGGCTCTCATATTTATTGTGTGTATTCATCACATGTAGGGTGCTTTGTGTTACTTCCTTTGATCATGATAGAGATAGCCCCATACGCCCAGCATAGGGTTTAAGTGCCAGCCCAAAGTTGTCCCACTTGCATGTGACAGAACTGTTTTACAAATGAACCCATGGCTCCTCAGCCATTTCTCTGCCAAACTAAGTTCAGAGAAGGCTTCCTAGGAGGGATACACTTGAGCTGAAACTGAAGGGTAAAGGCCATTTCCAGCAGAGGACACTGTGCACATTCAGACACAGAGGGCTGGGCAGGGGTAGTGTTAGAGCCAGTGTCCTCCAGGGACAACAGAAAGACCAGGGGTTGGGTGGGCAAAGCCACCTCAGGAGTCTGGGTTTTATCCTGAGGGCAATGGGTAACAAACGAAGGATTTTTGAACAGAGAGGCAATAGAACCAGATTTATACCACAGAGAGATTACTCCAATATGGTACCTAGCATAGATTTATATGCTAGCATTTATTAGAGGGTATAATTATTTCCTAATTTGTGTATATCTCCCTCTCCAAAGATTGAGCTTTAATTGAACTGAACTCCATTCCATTCTGTGTGTATGCGAATGTGTGTGTGTCTTGGAAGCCACTTGGGATTCTTTGTATGAAACTTTCTCCTGTGTGAACAACTAGATTTACATGTTCCTCACTTTTTTTGCAGACTGAGATAGTACACCTTGATCTAAGAAACAAGGACAAACTGAAGTAAAGATAAACTCTCTGGGGTCTTTTAATGAGATGCAAAAAGAAGCCAGTTGCTCAGTGAGGTACGAGTTTGAAGGAAAACACAACTTTCTCCACTCTGTCCCCCCACAGATGACTCCACCCCTGCCCTCCACCCCTGAATCTCTGCCATGTTGAGGGAGAAGGTCTTCAGAGCCCAAGGACGATGGAGATGACGCTGAAGATATCATCGCTCCACACCCACATCTACGGAGGAGTTAACATCTTCCTTCATGAAGAAACTGAACCCTTCCATAACTTTTCCTACAGGAAGACAGTTAACAAGATTCATTAACACTAGAGGAAATCTCACGTAACAGTAGAGCTGAAAGGGACCCACAGAGGTTCTGAGTCAGAACCTCATTTTGCAGGTGAAGTAATGGAGTCTCTGAAAAGGAACGTCCTTGCAACAGGCAGCCTCTGACTGAGGCAGAAGCAGAATTCCCTGGTCTAGTGACACTGCCACCCCACCTGCCACTTCTGCTGATCCCAGGTCCCAGGCTCATCACCCAATGTCTCAAAACAACAAAGACAGAGGGATCCTACTGAGGGAAGTTGGAGTGGCTGCTGCTCCGCCTTGCCTGGTCAGTGGGCCCTATGCCAGAGCTGGATTCTGCTTCGGTGAGAACAGTTGCCCCTCATTGTCCCCACCAGTGTCCTTGAATATGAGCTTGTTTCCAGGCCAAGGGCCCCGTGTGCATGCACATTAGAGAAGCTTCCCTTTTATCAAGTAAATGTCCTGCACATAGGAATAAAAACAGAGACATATCCTTCTGGGCTCAGGGTCTAACTTGATATTTCAGCTTGTTAAGATCACCGCAAAGATGAAAGAGACAAGATCTAAGGTGAGTGGCCTCAACCCAGTGGTCTAAGAGAGTTAACAGTGAGCACAGTGGACTTGCTGCACAACAGTAAATGCTAAGTCGCCTGTTGTGCACCAAAGAAGTGATATATTCCTACTTGTTTGCCTTCAAAAATACTGTGCCAGACAAATAAAATATGCAAAGTAAACATGTCCATGGGATGCAGGTCCAAATACTGACAGCTTGCACACCTCTGTTTTAGATAAAAGAAAAAAAAAACACTTTGTGGTAGCCTTACCTCTCTATCTCTCTGAAGGCTACAGATGTTTGCAGCCGCTGGGAAGTTGAGGAAGATAAAGGCCCTCTAGACACAGTCTGTCTAAGGAACAAGCTGTGCTAAGACCTCTTAAAAGTTGTGCAGGATAGTGGTTTTCAATTATTTATAGTGTGGGGTTTAGGATACTTTCTTCAAGCAAGACATTGTATGAACTCCACTACTTAAAATAGTCAAAAGCTGAACTTGGAGTTGGAGATGACCCAGAATGGCCCCCTTAACACTTTCAGTGACTTCTAACTTGCCTCTACAGAGCCACTGGGCTCTGGGACAGCTATTTGAAAACACGTGGTCTCAGTGGACTTCCTCAGTTGACAGAAAGGAAGTGGAGGTTCTGGGATAAATGGAGCCAGTCCAAGCTGGCAGCCATGGGGGCCCAGCCCTAGCCTCACTGTGAGGCAGTCGGTTTGCTACCTGCACAGGCTTCTTCTAGGTGGAGAGTTAAGCAGGCTCATAGAGAGAGGAGAGGTTTGCAGGGGAGGACACTGGCCCCAGCTTCTTTTTCCCCATGAGGTACTCACAAGCTCTCAGTACACAACAGGCATTCGTTCCCATAGGTGATGTAGTTGGAACCACAGACAGGCATGTAGGTGATGGGGCAGGGGATGGCCATCACTGGGTACTTCTTGTAAATGTCGCAGTCCACCTGTGCCAGACACCAGAGAAACGACCTGCCTTGTTCCTGGCCCCCAAGCTAGGCTAGCCCAGCCTTTGTGGCACAGGCAGCGAAATATCATTTTGGAAGTTCCAGCTCAGATATTCTGATGCTGCTGTCGCTGCCTCTACTGGTACTAATGCCATCACTATGACAGAACCAGTAACACTAGCTCCACTTCTATTATGACTGGTGCGTTCAGTTAACAGCTGCTGAGTATTTCCGTGCCAGGCAGTAAACTTAAATCCGATGTGCATTTTCTCTGTTTAATCTTCAGAACAACCAATTAGAGTAAGTTCTACTCTTACTCCTATTTACAGAGGTGAGGGGGTGGGGACAGGGGGAATGGATGGCTTAGAAGATGGAAGTTGGCCCTGGCTGGGTAGCTCAGTTGGTTGGAGCATTGTCCCATACACCAAAAAGTTGCAGGTTCGATTCCCAGTTGGGTCACAGACCTAGTTTGAGGCTTCAATCCCCGGTGTGTATGGGAGTGTATGGGAGGCAATAGATTGATATTTCTCTCTCTCTCTCTCTTTCTAAAAATCAATGGACATATCCTTGGATGAAGATTTAAAAAAAGGGGGAATCTGTACAGCATAAAAGCTGGAAAGTGGTGAGGTTGGGATCTGAATCCAGAGCTTGTAAATTAACCAAAGTCCTGCCTCTTCCATGTTGCTTTCCATGAAGACTTCACCAGCTGAAAGTCATCTCTCTCTCTCCTTTAACTCTGATTTTTTTAAGGCTCTGGTTATTTATATGTACATCATATTTCTTCACACAGCAGAGGAGATTTCTTCATCAGTGTCTGTCTCCACCTTTTACCCCCTAAACATACTGACTTACTTCTACATATATATTTGATAATTATTGATTGACTAAATGACAGTCAATATGGATTGAAATGAAAATGAAATTCAATATACTCACAGTCGTTAAAGGCAGACTAGCAGCTTCTGAAAGGGATATACAAAATGTTAAAAATAAAGCAAAGTCTTGAAGTCTCATGAACTAGTGTAAATTTGATCCCATAAGATTAAGAGTCTCTATTTCCTCTGGCAATAAGTCTTGGCATACACCCCATTCTTACACAAAATTTCAGCTGTTTGCCTAGGAAGCCAAATGGCCAATGGATTCAACAAGGCCTTGGTTCAGGCACGAGAATTGCCCACATTCCCAAGGGTTGTTCTTGGAACCTCACTGTAACTTTGATCATGGCTCAAAGCCAGATAGTAACAGGCAATGTGCAGTCCCCACTCCCAAGAACCCAAAGCACCGTCTCTGATACTCTTCCCCTTCTAAATGAAGTAAAGGAATGTAATAAAATGTCTTTAAGGTGTGAGAATCTTTTTTGAATTTAATTTTCCAGCCATATAAAAAGCCTAACTGTTGATGCCTGGCCTTTGGAGAACTGTGATTTGTTTCACTCCTCCCAGACTGATTTGGGGAGGCATCCAAGTTTTTCTGTATCTAGTACCTGATAGTATATAGCAATGTCCAGTGTCCTTATGAAATGGAAGACTTGGGAAGAAATGAGCTCATTTCTCTGTTCCCTGGATGGAAATAAAAATCCTTGATAGGGAAGACCCTAAACCCAAATTCCCCAATTCCATTAGGGACGTAAGATTCTCTTTTTCTCAGGCCAGGGCTGCTTTTTTTCTAAACCAGTATGATTTTTATTCTAAACCAGTATACTTTAAATCCACACAACTAGACATTTCTCTATGATGCTTACCTCCCAAGAGAGGTCATTTGGAACAACAAGCCTAACAGCTGTAAACTATCTACCTACCCTCAACTCACCTGTGCTCCTGCAGAAGTAGGTCGCCATGCAGAGCAGGAGGAGAGCCCTGATGGCCTTCATGGTGGAGGTGGCTGTGAGGCAGAGGCTGCTCAGGGCTGTCACAGCAGGGAAGGGAGCATGTTTATATGGCAAAGCCTGCTTCTCCACCTTTCCTATGAGGTCATCTAGAGTTAATGCTGCCTTTGAGAGGCTCTCCAAGCACAGTGTCACACCCTGGGTGGTGCTGCAGTCCTTGTCACTTAATTGCTAATTCCTGTCTGACCGACACATAAATTACTTGAGGTGACAAGTACTTGTCAGTCCTTCCTAGAGGTGGGGACTGTTAGAATTCGAAACCTCATGTAATAGAAGATCTTAAGTATAGGCTACTCAGCCTAGTTATGAAATAAGTGAAAATATCAGTTTCTTTATTTCACAAGAAAAGACAATATTTAATCCAGGTTGGACAGACCATACTTACGCTCATGTTTTGGCTTCTGGGAAACAATTGTTTATTTTTGAGGAAATGAACCTATGAAGCAGGCTGGGGCCAGCAGGAAGAAGAGTGACTTCAGCGTTTCTGAGGTCTGGAGAAGCGTGCTGGCATTCTCTAGCTGTGTGATCCTGGGCAAGTGGTTTACGTGCTGTGAGCTGTATCAGCCAGAAATACCTGGTGATGTTGTGGTAACATATAACTCCAAGCTCTATGCAACTTAAAACAATATGTTTATTTCTTAATCAAGCTGCAGAATTGTATGGTCACCAGCTGATGGTGCTGCAAGGTGTTCAATGGGCCCTGGTGGGCAGAGCTGTCGCTATCTGGAATGTTGTTTGTCCTCAAGGTTAACTGAAGGTGTGTTCTTGAGGGTTTTCCTTTTCAACAAGTAAGTATTTAGGCCCAGAAGAGACACTACTATCACCTTCCCATGTGGCCCGCTCCAACCACAGAGGACGTGGAGCGAAATCATACCTTGTCCCTTGACAACTGGAACTTCAGTTCCATCCCATGCAGAGTGGGAACTGTCGCTTGACACATCAGAGTTCACACAATTGGGATCATTTCATGAGACATTAGCTGTAAAGTGCAGTGCATGTCATTGTAATTGTGATGACGATGACGATGATGACGACTGAGGAGCCAAGTCTCTGCTCTGGGTTTCTGAGAGTAGCCTGTAACTGGGCAATGCAGGCACGAACATCCCAATGGCTGTTGCTTGTCTGCTGAGTTGAAGGACATGTGTATGAGGCCCTGGGGGACAGCAGCCGACTCTCCTCCACCAGTGCTCTGCTTGGCAGGTTTGTGTTTAGTGCATTCCGAAACACAGTGTCTACAAAAGGTAATAAGATAATTAACAAACGACATTGCATGACTCCCTAAAATTTCAACTCTTGCACCTGTTTGGGGATTAATATAATCCAGTAGGTAAGAATATGGGCATAGAGTCCAATGGATTTTATTTGGGTTCTTGTTTTTTAATAAATGTTGACTTTGTGACTTTGAGTATACGGGTTAAGCTCTGGATATGTTAGTTTCTTGTCTCTGTGACAGGGAAATAATTTACCTCCCAGAGAGGTTCTGAGTGTTAAATGAGATTATGTACGCAATTTTGCGTGTGTGGCGGACTGCCAAGACCACAATCCCAGCTTGAGGATGGTGCCTAATTATATGCAATAAGGGCTTCAGGACAACTTGCTAAGGAAGGGAGTTTTATGAGTCTAATGTTACCAGTGAGTAAATTGAGGCTCAGAAGATTTAAGTAACCTTACCCAAGATCATGATACAAATTAATGGAGAAGACTGTGTTGAGGTCAGTCATGGAAAAAAGGGAAGCAATGTCCTAATAAAGGGATTTAACTATACACTTTCTTGTTGCAATGAATGTGTGGAGCGAGTGAATGAATACTGAGAAAAGGCCACTAGGTTTCAAGAAGTGGAGTCTTTGCTGCAGATTGAAAATACCATTTTAACATAGCGGGTGGGAACGGGATCAAAGGATGATGGGGGTGAAGTGGAAATACGTGGTTATAATACTTTTTAGATGTTTTGTAGGAAATGGGAGGAGGGAATGGAAGAAGCTAGACCTACAGCAAGGTCTGTCTAGGGGAGACAACAGTGCATGTCCTAAAGCCAAAGGGAAGAAGGAAGTTTGTACCCACAGTGGAGGGTGGGAAAGGAGAGGAGTATAGAAAAGGAGGGAGTGAGATTAAAAGCATGGACTGAAACACGGTTCCCTCTGATATGAGGGACAGAGAAGACTAGATGAAAGTAAAGACACATTTTGAAAGGGCGAGGGAGAAAGAAGTAGGGGAGCCCCCTGTAAGGTTGGCTCTGGCTGTTAAGCTGGACTGACTCTGGCAGTAGAAGAACTGGGTTGGTCTGGAAGCTGGAGAAGGATGGAGAAGGCTTGGCACACACGTTGGTGGGAGCATGCCCAGAGAGTTGACAGGAATATAAAAATGGCCACTAGACAAAATTAGCAGTAGACCTTAGCAGGCCCGGTCAGTACCATGCTGAATATTTCTCCCAAAATGCTATATGTTAGGACACTGAGTAAGAAAGGGAAAAAAGGGGGATTTTATGGATAGGGACTGTGTACATCAGAGACTTGAGCGGGAGCCACGAAGATTGTGGTAGGCTTGGAAGGAAGCCAAGTGTTCAGGAAGGCTCTTGGTGGATCACGCAAGCTGTGAGCAGTTGAGGATTCAGAGGTCAAGACTTGGGCTATGTGTGAACTTAATGGGTGTAGGGAGTATGAACAACTGTGTATGCAGGCTGTGGCCAGTAGGCTAAGCTTGAGGTGAATTTCTCAGCGCTGAGACTGAGATAATGATCCTCAGGGTGTATCCAAAGATAAAACAGATGAAGAATGGGTGGAGGTAAACGTCTCCGGATTTAAAAAGGTGAGGAAAAGCGAGGGCAAGTGATGAGGTGTGGATTGCTTTGGGGTTTGGCAGCCCTTCCCATGGAGAGAAAATTTTCAAGCTGCACAATGAGCCACAGATTGTGGAGGGTACTTTGGAGGTGAAAGATGAAACCTATGGAGACTTTTTATCAAGCAATTTTTTTTTTTGGCCAAGGGCAGTTTCTTTATTCTTTCTTATATTTCTGCAAGGGGCCAAACCTTGAGGCCTTGTCAGAGGCGATCACTGTGACAATGGTTTCACTCCAGGGAAGGCAGGACAGGATTGAAAACATAAAATCATAAACATGGAGGAAGAAAAGGCTTGAGAGTGTCGAATCCCTCATTTCTTCCCCCATGGATCTGAGGTGCCATGGGGAAGAGGAAGGTGGCCCACTAGAAGGTTAGAGAAGGGTGAGAGAATGAAATTGGAGCAGGGCTTGAACGGAGAGTTCCTGGGTCAGTTAGCAGGAGGGAAATGGGGAAGCCAGGACCACGGCTGGGCAGTAATGTGAGTACAGAATAATGGCTGTAGGAAGTGAAAGTTATAATAAGAAAATCAACCATATATTAAGCACTTACTATGTGCTAGAGCTGTGCTACACCCACTGTGTGTCCTGTCGCATTCAAGACTTACAATAATCTTATGGGATGGATGTGGTTGTTTGCCCTGTTACATAGCTATGGCAGTACAGACTTAGAGAAGTGGCTGAAGTTAAGAGCCAGTGCTTTTAATTACTCTGATGTATTGCCTTTGCACTTAAATCTAAGTAAGCCCTGGATGTGGAGAGAGGCAGAAAACTGGAACGACGGGAGTTACACTGGCAGAATCAGAGGCATCGGGAAGGAGAGCAGCAGTCTCGAATGAGGCAGAGGGAGCTGAGCACTGGGTCCGAGCACTGGGTCTGAGCACTGGGTCCAAGTGCCTGAAGCTGCCCTGTGTGAGCAACATCCAGAAAAAGGAGGGTCCCAGTGGGGACCGGGCATGATTGAGAGCCTGGAGACAAGGCTTCTTTCTCTGTCCTTGTACCCTCATCTGTCGCAGGGGCAATGTGTGACATTCCCTTCTCCAGGCTGTGCTTTCCAATTTCTGACATCTAGTGAGATCAGCCTGGGGTCAGAGCTTCGTTTCCCAGTTAACAATCCCTCCTTGGAACACTAATATGTGCAAATGATGAATAAGGCCGAGGACTTTGGGTGAGCGGCAAGAAGTTGCAACACTTCTTTGAGATTCTGCTTTTCCCTCTGCATGGCTGCATCAGCCCATCCCCCACCCCACCCCACCTCAGCTCCTTCCTTCTCAGCATCCAGCATACCCCCAGTCAACGCCTGGGGGCTTTCTCGTGACAGTTTTAGAATTGGTGGCCTAGTTTTGGCTGGACTCTCTCTAGTTTTTGGTCTGTCCTCTCCTCCCTCCCTCATGTGATACTTTCATGCTCTAGCTTCTTTTTCCTTTTTTAAGGTAGCCCCCACTATGATCGCACCTCTGTGCGCACTTAAGCACAGTGACATCTGCATTTTGATCTTGTGTCTAGCAGGACCTCCTCCCCTGCCTCTCTTGGGAATGGGAAGTTAGCACACCCAGGCATACTACATTTTGGTTCTCTTCAGCTTTCTTTGAATGACTGAGGCTAAATAGTTGCAATCATGGAACTTCTGAATGAACATTAATGATTAGTTCTTCCTATTGGTTCATGTTGCTCCTTGATGACCTCACACAACCTGAATCTAGACTATACACACACACCTCTCTGCTCCTATTTGTGAAATCTTGTCTATTGTGCTCAGTGATGAAGGAAAACACCTGTAATCCCAGAGTGGGCCAACATTAGCACATATATTAGTCTGTTAAGCCTACCATAACAAAATACCAAAGAATGGGTGATGTAAACAACAGATACTAATTTTCTCACGGTTCTGGAGGCTGGAAGGTTAAGGTTAAGGTGTTGGCTGGGCTGGTTTCTCTTGAGGCCGCTCTCCTTGGCTTGTACACAACCATCTTCTCACTGGGTCCTCACATGGCCTTTGCTCTCTGTGCCTGACCCCTGGTGTCTCCTCCTTTTCTAACAAGGATTAAAGTCCTATTAGATTAGGTCCCCACCTTTATGACTTCATCTAACCTGAATCATCTCTGTGAAAGCATTATCTCTAAATGTAGTTACAATAGGAGTTAGGTTTTCAACACATGAATTGAGGGAGACACAATTCAATCTAGAACATTCTGACATCTGCAGTCCCACCTCCAAATTCATGTCCTTTTTACATGCAGAGAAACACAGATCTTCAATCTTCAAGACACTGGTATCCTATGAAAAGTTAGTATTTCATGATTCTCTGGTCAACCAGATTTGAGAAACTTTGAATAATCTATTTCATTTGGGGGAATTATTTATGACAGGCTCTCGCAATACAAAATTCTTTCCACTTTGTTTAACTCAGTTTTCCCCAAACTTAATTTGCTACAGGATACTTATATAGGACACTAAAGGGTTTACTTATATATTTTACAGGACACTTAATATCTAAAGGGATGCTAGTGTTTTCTTGGACATTAAGAAGAATGTACTCCAATTTCCCATAATGTCATAACATATAACATACAGACTCGTACCAAGGTAGATTACTGCTGTTTTGGTTAGCTTGAACTGCTTAGAACTTTTTTCCATATTGAAAAGAACCCCATCTCTATATGCATTCTAGTAGTTCCCTACAGTCGAGCCCAACAGAATGAGTCTGCTCTCTTCCTAAGTAGACCTCTTCAGACACACAAAGGCAGCTCTAGAGTGCCTAGAAAGGTCTTTTCCCCCCTCCAAATCATATGGCTCAGCTTCTTTGATATTTCCTTTACAGTACGTAATCCTGTAAGTCTTCCCTGCACTGACATATTAACACAGCATTACTCAACCATACCACAAGGTGAAATACTGGCGTTTGCGACAACATGGATGGATCTCGAGAAAATCATGCTAAGCAAAATAAGTCAGACAGAAAAAGTAAAAAAAATCTGATTTGATTCATATATGGAAGTAAAACTGAAAACAACAAAAGAATACACAAGACAAACAAAAACTCATAGACACAGAGGGAAAGGGGCAGGAGGAGAAGAGTAAAGGGGGTGGAATGCATGGGGACGGAAGGGGACCTGACTCTGGGTGGTGAATACGCAATGCAGGATACAGATGATAGATTAGGTTGTACGCTTGGAAGCTGTGTAATTTATTAACCAAAGTCGCCCCAATACATTTCATAAAATTTAAAAAGAGAAAAACTGTAGTTTTCAAACATAGATGTGCATTAGGTCCACCTGGAGAATTAACACAGCACACAGAAGCCCAGGGCCATTAAAATAGGGTAGGCCTGGGTCTCTAAACAAAAGCTTGCCCAGAGCCAGGAAGGAACAAGCTATGAGAGGAGGGCGTGCCCTGCTGCCTGCCAAGACAGGCTGTGATTTAGCTGGAAAGGTGATGGCAGAGTCGTATGTCTCCCTCTGGAAGTTACTAGTGCAATACCTAGTCAGACTGAGAAGAGTGAGGCTGACATCTAGTGTCAACAATAAGTAATGACACAGAGAACACAGAAGCCAAAGGTTTTTTTTTTTACTGTTCATTTCCCCAGCCTGAGACATAAAAATGACTCCCTCATCCTGTATTAGTCAATATCTTTCAGTTTAGGTGACAAATTATGAGCCAGATTAAGTGAAAAAGAAAAAGGAATTTATTGATCTGCATAATAGTGACGACAGGATGGAGTGAGAATTGGGTATGCTGGAATTAGGTGGTTAAATGACATCAACACTCTTTAGCTCTCTCCAAAATATGTCTGCCCCCAAAACACTTGGCTGTTCTTCTCTCTCCTAGTAGCATGTGAAATTTTTCTCTCCTAGTGAAGGTGGGCTTCCCTCATGAATACCGGATAGAAAGCCTCAAACAGCTGTGGGTACATGTGTGCAGGGTATTTTCTTTTGCTCAGGTCTTTCCGTGAGATGAGAGGGACGGGGCTGACCCTGCAGACAGGTAGGCCTGCGATCTGCAATTAATTTAATTCAGGAGAGTGGGAGGTGAGCCTACTTGGTAACAGAACTTAGACCGGAGCCAAAGGAAAGCTGTCTCTAAACAGGGATGAATGCTGACCACCTCTTTTATCATGTTTATTTGTAATAAATGCAATATTTGGGTCTTCATTAGTTTGATTTGTTTTCCAATTGTTACAAATTTGGGTTCCAAAGAAAACAAACAAAAATCAAATCTGAGTGCAGCATAGGGCAATGTTTATTATACAGTCTCAAAAGAACGTATACATTCCGAATGAAATGATTTTCAGAATTCAGTAGTGGAAAGAATAAGCAAATGTAATACTCTGTTACTTCTCACCACATTTCCCATATTTATCAAATTTAATATGCGAACCATATTCCCTAAAGAGAAGAGAAAAGAAGAAGGTTAGTATCACAGGCAAAGATTAGTCTCCTGGTTTCACATTCTCTCGTCTTTCGAACGACACCTAAGACCAGGCATTGCTTTACAGTCCCCTTTGCACGCATCTCTTCCCCATCCCCCTTATCACCATCACAGCGTGCCGGGCCTCCTCTCTGTCGTGACCATTCAAGTAGCATGCTGTGACATTTTTCAACAGAGAATATTCCATCCCCGAAGCCATTCCTATTGTGATACCTTTGCATTCAGCATAGCAATGACAGATTTTTTTACCAAGAAGTAAAAAATAACCATAGCAATAATGCAATGTATAATAATTCACATATTTCATACTCTCCGCTCAAATTTTTGCTGGGTTTACATGTCCATACACTACAGTCTGTTCTCCTCACTCTAATATTTATGTTTTCCAGAAGTTAGCCTCTGCCTAACTTTCCACCCTTTATTACTGTTCTCTGAATACATAACATTCCTTTCAGCACAACTTTTTCTTTATTTCCCTAAGGCATCACACATTTTATCAATTCCAAATGTTTTCTCAAGCAATGGGCCCTGTGTAAATTGCCTATTCTATTTTCTTTTGCATTTTTTTCTTTAAGAAGCCTTTTACCTCCTCCTCCTTTCAGAGACTCCCCATCCTGACCTCTATATCAGGCTTACCTTTAATATCTATCTACTCATTTGGGTCAGGGGTTATAAATGCAATTGGTTGTAGAAGCCAAGCTGGTGATATAAAGTGGGCCACCTTTACCATAATGGAGAAAGGTGGGTTTCTGGCTGCCTGGAATGCTTCAAGTCCATTTGGATGGGCAGCTACTATGAAGCAACTGTTGCTTATTCTAATATACAAACTCCTAGCTTACTATGAATGTCATGTTTGATTTCTCAAAATGAGATGGAAATCTGTATTTTCAGGTAAAGTCTGATTTTTGAAATACTGTCAACCAATTCAGAACTTCCTAAAATACTGTTTTGGCTGAATACAACCACTGCTATTCTCTCTTATGGATTTTCCTGTGCATATATTCTTTTTGCCAAATGAGATGGCAGACTTCTGAAGGGTCTGGTGTCTGTTTCATAAACTCTCCATTTTCTTGCTATTATCAGGGCCCTACATTCAATAGGTTTGGGGGCCTGTGAGGATGGCGACAATGATTCTGTATCAGTTCTGGCCAAGGCTTGCACTCTTCAGTTGTCTTTTCCCAGAGGATTTACACTATTCATAAATGGTGGGTATCTGTCAGGATTGTGAGTCCAATTTGCCAAAATTTTTCTTGAAAACACTGCTAAAAGCAGGGACATAGGAATTACTCCCCGCCTTCTATCACCCATTCATCGTCCTCTGCCAGCAACGGTAGAAACTTCGTCCACTCGCATCGTCCAGTTCTCAGGCTTCTCCTTTGGAGGACGTTTCAGTCATCCTCAGAGGCTAGTCCTTGCTCTGAAGATGAGTGAAGTTTTCTTTATGGGACTCAGTGCTCAGCTGCCGTCCTCACAGGGTGGTCACAAGACACTGGGAGCCCATGTGGATTCTTCCCAAAGGAAGATGTACATGAAAGAGTCAGTTAATTCAGCAGGCTGGGGATGCTCAACTTAGTTCCAGGGATATCGTGCCCGGTAAGAGTGTCTTTATAGTCCAGGCTGTGCACCAGGCCAGGCAGTTTATGCTTAGATGAATGCCTGTCGTCCTGAGCCACTCTGTATCAGTTCAACCCCCTTTTTTTGCAGGGGGCCAGTCATAGAGGCGCTGCATGCCTTGGTGACTGGCCCTCAACATGTGGCCTGGGCACTAAAGTTTTGGTGAGCTTCCCCGGCTGTCGATGCCTCCTCTCTATGGTCACACGTCACTGCTGGGCAATGTAGCACTGCCTGTGTGAGTCCGCTGGGAGAAGACAACTGGAAGCTTGTGCCCGGCCTCTCTGGACTCCACCCTGGGAGCTCCCTGCCCTTGCTGCCTGTGACCTCTGTCCTTTCATCACAGTAAGCCATTGTCACGCACAGAGCAGCTTCTCTAAGCTCTGTGAGTCCTCCCAGCAAATTACCGAGCCTGAGGGGGTTCTTGGTCACAGGAGAGTTACTGACAAGACACGAGGCTGACTTGTAAAAACAATTTCAGGTGGAGTTAAAATAAATCACAAGGAATATCAATTTTTTAATCTAAATTTACCATTGAATTTACTTGAAAGTCAACTGTCGATTTTTACCACATAACTACTTTGTTACTCACATGTATATTTACACCTACACCTAGCCGACATTTGTGTCTGTATCTGTTTGTATCTACCAAACAACAATTACAGGCGTTATTCACAGGTATGTCAGTGTGAGTTGTACAGATAATTTGAGTGGCTTCTAAAACCTGGATTTCTAGTCAGTGCTTGAGGTATTCATTACTAATACCTCTACACGATTTGATTAAAAAATTTGTGTAACATTTTCTTTCTTTTAATGAGTCAACTTTGAATGTGCACTATATTCTTAAAAAAGAAATCACTATATATGTAGCCTGTCTGCAATATTTTGTGAATAATAGAGGCCATTCTTTTTTAAGAATCCCAGGCATTAGTGAATCCAGCTCCTTTGCTCAGATTATGTGAAATCTCCGTGTTGAAGACATAAAGAGAAGATTACTATCGCTGTAACTGGGACTTACCACCGAGCGACACAAAAGTGGCACTCGTTCTGGTAAGAGTGGCCAAGTGTGCTGCACACATACGCAGTGACATTAGGGCAGAACAAGCTGTTCAGAGGGTCCGGTGGGTAGTACATTTCACACGGGGGCTGCAAATGTTATAAAACGTTATGTAAATAACGACTGACAGATCCCCACCCCCCAATTTTTTCCTATCTTGCCACTTCTGCCTCACACAGAAATAACATCAAAAATTACTAGTCAGTTGATCTTTTTCAAGGATTTTCTCTGCTCTGGGTTTTAGTCGGGGAAGTTTTTTTCTGACTGAAGTGTCTTCAAACATCCCATCATTTCTTCAAGTTATGAACATTCTGATATCTCAGCTAAAACCCTAAATGCAAAGTTTTCATTTAAACATGGAGTCCCAATGCTAGATACTTATCACAGGGAGTGTGTGAACTTCGAGAGGACAGGGGCTCACATGTGGCTGTTAAGGGGGAGAGTTTGTCAGAAAC
>PVKM010020096.1:0-23633 GCA_004027735.1 Carollia perspicillata | reverse complement strand
AAATGCACAGGGAACCATTAGGGATGGGAAGAAAACTGGGACTCAGATCAATGGAGTGGACCAGAAGAAAGAAAGAAACAACCAAACAGAAAAGAATAAAGAAACAAGAATTTGAAAAACTGAGGAGAGGCTTAGGAACCTCCAGGACATCTTTAAACATTCCAACATCCGAATTATAGGAGTACCAGAAGGGGAAGAGGAAGAGCAACAAGTGGAAAACTTATTTGAACAAATAATAAAGGAGAACTTTCCTAATCTGGCAAAGGAAATAGACTTCCAGGAAGTCCAGGAAGCTCAGAGAGTCCCAAAGAAGGTGGATCCAAGGAGGAACACACCAAGGCACATCATAATTACATTGGCCAAAATTAAAATGAAGGAGAGAATTCTGGAAGCAGCAAGAGATAAGGGGACAGTTACCTACAAAGGAGTTCCCATCAGACTGTCAGCTGATTACTCAAAAGAGACTTTGCAGGCAAGAAGGGGCTAGAAAGAAGTATTCCAAGTCATGAAAGGCACGGACCTACATCCAAAACTGCTCTGTCCAGCAAAGCTATCATTTAGAATGGAAGGGCAGATAAAGTGCTTCTCAGATAAGATCAAGTTCAAGGAGTTCATCATCACCAAGCCCTTACTATATGAAATGTTAAAGGGACTTACCTAAGAAAAAGAAGATAAAAATATGAACAGTAAAAGGACAGCAAACTCACAGTTATTAATACCCACACGTAAAACAAAAGCAGACTAAGCAGTCACCTAAAACAGGAGCAGAGCCACGGAAATGGAGGTCATGTGGAAGGTTAGCAACAGGGGAGTGGGAGGAGAGGGTGGGGAGAAGGTACAGAGAATAAGTAGCATAGACGGTGGGGAGAAAATAGACAGGGAGAGGGCAAGAGTAGTGTGGGAAATGTAGAAGCTAAAGAATTTATGATACATGGACATGAACTAAAGGGGGGAGTGTGTGTGGAAGGGGGTGTGCAGGGTGGAGGGGAATGAAAGGGGGAAATGGAACAACTGTAATGGCATAATCAATAAAATATATTTAAAAAATAAAAAAGAAATCAAAATTTCATACTAGCACTATTATGCTCACTTTTGATCTCCTTATAAGAATAAGGAGAACCATTTTAATAGCTCTGCCTTTGGCTACTAGGCTAATAGCCTCTCTGGGAAACCTTTGATCCTACTACTACCTCTCATAATTTTCCTGCCCAGAATGTTTTTTCAAATCCCTAGTTCTTCCTCTGGGTGAAGCACTTTTCTCTGTCTGAGAAAATTGCATTGCCTTAGGAAGTCTCATATATTGTTAAGGGAAAAGAAGACTTCTTTCCTGCTGTCCAGATCAACTTCAGAGATCTGTGGAATTATGAACTCCATGTTAGGTTATTCTAATATCTCAGGCACTGTCCTTGCCCTCCCTTTCCCTCCTTTCCATCAAAACAATGTGACTCTAAGGAAAACTGCAACTTCAAGGTTGATGCTTTTGCATGTACCTGACCCAATAATGTCAAGTAATGAAAATTTTTTCCCTTAATTATTTCCTATACTTCAAAAATGCTTTTAAATCATCCCCAAGTAAGGCTGTGTAAACTAAAGATAACTTGAACTAAGTAGAAGAGGAATATACCTGTCCCTTTGTCTTGGACAGATTTCTTTCTTATTAGCCACTTGAACTGACAAAAAGAGAAGGAGGAAAGAGGGGCTGAAGGTCCCTCGGGGGGGACTGAGGGTCCTAGCTCTGTCACCTATATCCTATGTAACCCTGTGTAAGTCACGTCATCTCTCTAGATCTTAGTTCCCCCATATTTCAATTAAAAAGAAAGGGTAGAGGATTGGACTAGACAACCAATGACAGTCTCTTCCAAGTTTAATATACTATATTGCACATTAATATTTTTGAAGTATGTAATTAAATAGAAGAAAACAGAAAAACTTTTTTTTAAATCTTCAGAATGGTGGCAATTAGTGACACCTACTGCTATGTGCAGCCTGGGAATTTAGCAATGAAAGAAGCAGATATGCCCCTGCCTTCCTCAGGTCTAATAGCAGAGAGGAGGGAAAACATTAAAAACATAAACATGATTACAGTCACACCATTAACTACTGAGTGAATTGATTTATTATACTTTTTTCCAAAAGCACAGCTTTTATTTATATAGAATCCTAACCACTTCAGTGGTGGGAGGAGCGGGAGTGGTTCCTTTTTCAGTCCAGTGGCCTCCATAACGTTGGTCTGTTGTTACCAAACACACAGGCAAGCAGCATCACAGATTTGGTAAGCTAACTACAATGTTCAGTCCCTCTCTGCTAGAGCAACAGGTGAGCATCAATCTCTGCTTCTGCAAGAATCCTGAATTTAGGATTTTCGATTGTAACTACTCCAACTTCTATTTCTAAAGGTTTGAAATCAATTGATAGAACAGTAAACAGGCATATAATTGCAGTTTCCACTGTCCATTCAAAGGTCCAATCAAATTTCTTCTTCACTTGTTTCCAAGAAAGCTGGTTGACTCCGTTTGTTTTACTCGTGCTGCAGTGGCTTTAAATCCACAGTAGTAACCTGAAAGATCACACTTGCATACCTGAGGGCCTTGTTCTTCACCTATACCAATTAAAATCATGCAACAACCACATTTCAGCATTCTCTGTGTAGACCTGAGAAATACTAGCAATTCTTTCACACAGCATGTCCACAGGAATCTCATAACCATACCTGTATTTCCAATTAGCTGCCTCATAGCATGCCCTCTGTACCTGGGATCTGCTGTAAGCTGTCATTCCTATTACCACACAACCAATGTTTTTAGTTATCTTAAATAAGTGAGTCACTGTGCTGGAACCCAATAATTTGTCGGGTACTTTCTTATGTGTGACAACTATTGCACAGTCTTTCCCTCTGACAGCTACTGATGTAAGGCTGCCCTGGTTAATAGCCTTAAAAGCATATTTTGGTAGAGCTGGCCTTTGGCTGAAAAAAAGGTAATGTGGCAGTCAAAACCAGACTGGAACCACGGAACATGTCAGTGCACCCACTACTTCAGGAACAGTTCCTGAGCCCTGCTCCTCCCACACCAGGCATACACACCCCTCTGGAAATTATAGAAACTGCTTCCTGATTTATTATCCTCTTAACAGGCTACCTAATCTAATATGGGCATTAGAAAAGGTTTCCACGGGAAACTCATATAAGCTGAGACCTGACTCAAGGAGAGCCTCAGAACATTAGGAAGCATTTTTTCCCAAATTATAAGGGGAAGTTATTTAGAAAGTAACAGAGGTAGTAGAAGGGCCCTTGGAGCCTCTGAGAAAGAGGGAGAGAGATTAGCACCTTATGGTATAAAAGAGGGAGGAAAGGCACAGGTGCGCTCTGGGAAAGAGAGAGAGGAGAGAGAGAGAGAGATGTCCCTTGAGAGACAAAAGAAGGAGGAAAGGTGAGGGCATGTTCCGTAGAGAAAGCATGTTTTAAATAAGAAAAATGGAGAAAAGTAGGAAAAGAAATAGAAATTATAATCAAAAGAACTCAAAGAAAGTTGAAAAGGAGAGAAAAATGAAAATTATTATATATAAAGGGTGCCTGTGGTTTACTTAATATCTAGTTCAGGGTTAAAAATTTCAGAATTTAGCCAAATTCAATTTCAAAATTGTCTTGAACACTAATTACTACATAAGATTCTATTCTGGTAGATAAAATTGTTAATTATCAGTTCTAGATATAAGTAACAGTACATTCTACTGAGATCACAAAGTACTCCATTGCTGTGCCCAGGGAATTGTGCCACATCATCACTCTATGATTTTATTTATTTGGTCATGAAGGGAGAACAAATTCCCCCTGTGTCTGAGATGAGACTGGACCCTGGCTATCAGAAATATGTTCAATGTGTGACATATCTGCTTAGCATGATAGAGACTAACCTGGCAATCACAAACAGTTTGTGTCAACCCGATACACACTCACAGAAAATAAACTGTCTAGGAGAGAATAGCCCCAAGTCCCTCTGTCTGACAAGAGTAAGCTTTATTGGTTCCCCTGCTTCCAGCCCTTGTCTAGAGCTGTCCTCCCCTCATTTCCTGGTTTGAGAGAACCAGGAGACTCTGAGTCTCCATGATACATCAAACCTCCCCCTTTGTATCAAGATGACTTCAAAAAGAACAAGTACCTTGATTAGGAACGTGAGACTTACACAACATTATGCCCTTAAGAACTTCTGTTGTACTCTGCATTACCTATAGATAAATAACCAGCCACAAATAAGCATCAAACCAGAAGAAAATGAGAAGGTTCTAGAATCTGTTGACTTGGATGCTTGTATCCATGGGAGTATTTTCAATGTGTGGCAAAGTAGCTTTTTGTTGGTGTGATTGTCCCAGCCTTGGTTAGATAACAGAACAATTGAGATATTTAGTAAGTGATCTTTCAGGATGTTCTCTGGTGAATAAAGATGAAGACAGGTGCTCACTGCGTCGTAAATTCATAAACAGGAATATTGCTTTGCCTCTCACATGATGAAGGAAAATCATTTCAATAATGCCAATAAAACCATGAATTGGCTGCAGAGTTGATGGACAGACCCACTGCCCAAGTACTGAACTGGGACAGTTAGTAACAAAGTTGAGCTGATTTCATAAACAATCTGGCATGGCAATTGAGCCTGAATGCCAAACAAATTAAGCCTAGGAACCAAATTTAAAAAATAAACGAAGGAAGGAGTGAATGAGCTGTTCCTTCCTATGTCACAGATCACCCATACCTTCCCATTTCTCTCCTAAAAGGAGGATCTAAGGTGCTCATTAGAACTTGTTAGAGAAAGGCAGGGCAGCATATTGGTTGAAAGCTTAGACTCTAGAGTTAACCTGCCTTGGTTTAAGTCCTGACTCCTTCACCAGTTACATAACATTAAACAAGTTACTTCAACTCTCTATGCCTCAATTTCCCTATCTTTAGAGAACATACTGAAGCCTACCTAATAAGAGAGTTATGAGTCTGAAATGAGTTAATATTGGTAAAGTGCTTAGAAAGGCACATGGCACATACAGTAAGTTCTATAAAAGTACTCATGAAACTGAGATGTTTAGGAGGATATCTTAACTTGTTAATTTGATATTATTAAGTTAAATTATAATAATAAATCAAAAAATACTGCTCCTTCAACTTTATGTAGCCTTTTTGTATGTCTCTATCATTTTCAATTATTTTACATCATAATAATCATCAACACGATTATTGTTATTACTGTTATACCAGTATGATCTTGGCCAAGCTAATTGCCTTATAATCTATCAATCTCGTGTGTATCTGTGAGAAGTAAACATGGAGGTACTATAAAATCTCAAGGCTAACTTTAGGCTCTTCACAAGAATCTCTGTAATAGACAAAGGAGTTCAAAATAATTAAAGTAATAAAACAGTTTTATCTATTAGTACCCCATACAGTCATTATAGCAAGTATATCTCAATTTTTTAAATAATAATCTATATAGGCAAAAATCACTGACCTTCAAATAGCAACCTGGAAAAGTTTATACTTATTCCAGGGATGCTGGAATGGCATTGTTCAGAAAATGTGGGTCACTCACAGATTCATAATACATTAAAGCTGGAGAAATAAATATGATTGTGTAGCAGGTATAACTCTAAGTCCAAAAATCAGGGATACAAGAAATAGTGTGTTGCCTTTATTTCTTTTAATTACCTTAAATCTGACTTTGAGGCCCAGTCACGAGGCTGCTCAAAAAATGCTATGCCATCCATTATTTGGGTTCCCAATTCCCAAGTTGTGCCAAGATCCTGGGATCTTTCAGCACTGAAGCATGAGACAGTTTCTCAGCTATCTATCCAGACTGCTAAGAGATCTGTTTTCCCAACAGATTGTGACCCCTACCAGTCCAGCATGGCACCTTTTCTGGGCTCACTTGGAGCACGGGAATCTTAGGCAAGGCTGGGAGTCCCTGAGCCTGGGGCCCAAGTTTCTAATAAGCACAAGTCCCAGTGACTTTTATTCCCTTCCCAGTCTCTTTCTTTCTCTTTCTTACCCCTGCAGGGCATAAATTATACTAGGTGGAGATAATGCCCTATTAGAAGCAAAGAAGACTTAGCAACATCAAAATTTATATTTATATCCTTCAAAAAAATATCTGAAGTAAGGTATTTCGAAAGGGACTGGCTATGCCCTTGAATTGGAGGAGTAGAAATAAATACATGGCAAAATACAAAGTAATACACATTTCCAAAATTATCCTGCCACACACCAAAAACCCAATTTAATGACTTTTCTTATCTGAAAGACTGGGCTCTGAATAACTTTTGACTGTTTCAAAAAATAAAATCTACTCTTAATCAATGTCTTTGACATCTTTTAATAACATTCAAAGACTCTGCCAACCCTGAGATAGAACCAGCAGGATTTATTTTTAAATTACAAGAAATAACCTTGACTCCGAACTATGAAAACACACCTTTTATTTTACAAGTGACTGTCTTAGTTCTGGCTGCTATAACACATTACCACAGACTTTGTTTGTTGGCTTAAATGACAAACATTTCTCATAGTCCCTGTGGCTGTAAATCCAAGATTAAGTCACCAGCAGATGTATCTGGTGGGATCGCAGTCCGTGGTTCAAAGATGGCCATCATCTTGCTGGGCACTCACATGACAAAGAGAATCAGAGCTCTCCAGAGTCCCTTTTACAGGGGCACTAATCTCGCTCATGAGGGTCCCACCTGCATGACCTGACCACCTCCCACAGGCCCCACCTCCTGATATCATCGCATCAACAAATGGATGTGGGGGAACACAAAATAGTCCATTACAGTGATAACACCAGATGAAAAAACAATAGCTCATATTTTCTATAAACTTACTAGAGGCCACTTCAATCAACTTCTAAAATTCTCACAACTCTATGAGAAAAATCCCATAACTATCCCTATTTACAGGTGGGGAAGCTGAGTCACAAACAAGGTAAGCAATTTGTCCAGTGTCACATTTGGTGCCTGGGTGCCAAGTCTGTCCCATCAGCCCCACCTAGTGGAGCCGCTGCAGTTCACAGGCTGGCAAGTGGCAGAGCCAGGGTGTGAATCCAAATTGAACATCAGTGCCAGGCAATCAGCATGGCTCTTTTTTTTTTTAACAATATGTTATACTGAGAATTTCACAAATCAATCAAAAGAGATAGAATCTTTCTCTAAGCACATATGCTCACTATTTCGCCAACTGCTCCCATTCGACGGCTGCTCTAAACCTTCCTTGTGATGAGGTATAATCTACCTCTGTGGGGGAACTGCCTGCCCACTGGCTTGGGTGCTACTCTCTGGAGCTGCAGAGTGAGTCTGCTTTCACATGGCAGCCCCTCAAGGCCCTAAATGCCATTTTCACATCTCTCCTGAGTCCTGCTTTCATCCTTTAGTTCCTTTAATTCCACCAAGTTCATGCCCACTGAGGCAACTGAGTGCGGCCGTTCAGTGCCTGTGTTTGGGGAAACCCCTACTTGCCAGCTGGCACATTTGAACACTTTCCTAAACTCTCTAGGCCTCAGATGCCTTGTCTGCAAAGCAAGCATAATAATAATTCCCACATTGTAGGACTGTTGTATTAATTTAGATAACACATGTAAGGGCTTAGCCCTGCCTGGCACTTAGTAAGTGCTTCATAACTGTTTCTTGCTTTGATCATGATTTTTACTCCTAACACCCCAAGTTTGGCACTGCCCACTCTTCCCTGCTCAAAGGGAGACCAACACATACAGAACGACCTACACAAATGATTTCTGACCTCAGCACGACGCAATGTCACAGAAAGTAGCCTAAACTAGATGGTTGGCCTAATGGATCCGTGTTTATGGAATGATTGTGTACCCCTAAAATTCAGATATTGAAACCATAATCCCAACATGATGGTATTTGGAGGTGGTGGACCCTTTAAAAGCTAATGGGGTCATGCAGGTGGAGCCCTGACGAATAAGATTAGTGCCTTTTATAAGAAGAGGCCCAAGAGCGCTCTCCCTCTTTCCACCATATGGAGGATACATAAGAAGTCAGAAGACTGCAACCCAGAAAAGGGCACTCACAGGAATTCAACCCTGGTCTTGGACTTCCAGCTCCCACAGCCATGAGAAGTAAATTTCTGTTGTTTAAAAGTCACCTAGATGCCCTGGCTAGTGTGACTCAGTGGATTGAGTGCCAGCTTGTGAACCAAAGGGTTGCACGTGCCTGGGTTGCCAGCCAATATAAGAAGCAACCACACACTGGTGCTTCTCTTTCTCTCTTTCTCCCTCCCTTCCCCTCTCTCTAAAAATAAATAATTTTTAAGTCACCTGGACTATGCTACCTTGTTAGTTCAGCTTAAACAAAGACAACCTGGTTTCTAAAAAATTAGGTTACTTAGAACTGCTATGGAGGTTAATTTTCGTAGAGTATGTCTGCCACCTACTGTAAATTTTGTGAATTACCAGCCAACAATGTTCTTTTACCTAAGAAAAACTTGGAATAAAACTATATTAACACCATCCTAAGCACTAAGGGAAATGCTGCAAAGAATACTGCAAAGGTATGAGATGACCCAAAAATTACACCCCTTTTCTACCTTGTGACCAGTAAATAAGGTGGTGAGAAGCCAAACATCCCTTTCGTTAATGATAAAACTGATGTTAGAGCATATTTTATAGAGTATCAGAGCTAAATTACACCTTTAATGCTGACCCCCAAATTAGACCAAGCCAGGTACAAGCAGTGCTGAATCACAGAGACCTTTCCACATGGGAGCCTGTGCTTATGAAAGTTACTGGCCAGAGGAACAGCGAACAAAGAATGCTGCCTGAGAGCAGAAAGGAGAGACAAACGTCCCCTTTCTCCCTCCAAACTCAACCACTGGATGTGGTGCAACATTCCCCACCCCACAGTGGGGAGTAAACGCTCATCCGTCCTCCTCCGGCAAGGAAGGAAACGTCAGGAAAAAAGTGGCCCTCCCACCTCCTGTCCTACCACAGCCCTGCCTTAAAAAGGTCAGGGAATTGTAAACTCATATAAACAGTAGTAGCAACAAGGAAAGAGCTAAATTAAAATTTTTTATTTTTATTTTTTTTTTACCTACTCAGACAGCTAGTAGGTAACAGAATGCTAAATCTCTTTGTTATGAGCATTAAATTAGCTAACATGTAGAAAGCACTTAGCACACACCCGTTTCTACTCTTTGTGAAGAGAATCTTTTAAAGAGTAGAACGAACTATCTCTTCTATACTCAAAGTCCCCCGTAGGCTTCTGACTCTGCTCAGAGTAAAACCTAATACTACAAATTGACCCATAAAGCCCTGGGCGATCCGGCTGGGAGGGTCCTCCTCGCATTTCCTGTTATTCTCCCCGCTTCACTCCCCTGGTTGCCCATCCTCCAGCATGCCCAGCAGGCTCTCTCCTCGGAGTCTTTTGCGCTCCCTCTTCTCCCATAGAGCTCCATGCTCTCTCTGACTCTCCTCACATGTCACCATCTCAATGGGTCTTACCTGATTACAACTCCAGTTACCGCCCCCATCCTGCTCAGCTCGAGTCATACCCCATCCTCACTTCAGGTTTCCCTTTAGCGCTTAGCACCATCTGACATTATAGATATATGGGTTTTGTGTCTCCCATCACTACAAACACAGACGTACAACTTTTGAATGAAGCTCCAGCAGAGCAGAGATTGATTTACTGTGTTCAGGGCTATATCCCCATACTCTAGAATACAGGGCAGAGCCTATGCTCAGTACAAGTTTGTGGGAAATTAACATAATAAATGAACATCCTGACCAGTTTTCTAAAAGTCTACAGGCCATCTGTTTGTAAGTCACCTGGTGTGCTTTTAGGAAAATGCAGATTCTGAGGCCCACCCCAGACCTCCTGAATTAAAATCTGTCAGGCTGGGCCAGGAAATTTTTTTATCTGCCTGGAGGCACAAAACTACTGATCCAGCCCAACCCTGTCATTTTACAGAAAGGCCAAGGCTACAACAATAGTTTGCAGAAAACAGATAATATAACTACCATTCCATGTTCTTTCCACTGCAAATTATTTTCATTTGTATCAGTTAAAATGGTGTAAAGTTCTCTGGAAGAACTTGAAAAATGACACTAGCTAGCCTTTGGGGGTCCTACAGAGACACGATGCGATGCAACACTAATTAAAATATTTATTTCAGCCCTGACCAGCGTAGCTCAGGTGGTTGAGCCTCATCCCACAAAGCAGTAAGTCACTGGTTCAATTCCCAGTAAGGGCACAAGCCTACGCTGCAGGCCTAATACCCAGCTGGGGTGCATGCAAGAGGCAACCAACCAATGTTCCTCTCTCACATCGAAGTTTCTCTCCCTCTCATTCTCCATCCCATCTGCCCCTCAAATAAATAAATAAATAAATAAATAAATAAATAAATAAATAAATAAATAAAATCTTTAAAAAATAAAATATTTATATCAGACAGTTGCAAAGTGAAAAAAGTAACAAAAATATAAGTAGTTTTAATACAGTGTTCAGGAAAATATAAGTTTTAATCATGGAATTTTATTTTATTCTTTTGACCCAAATTTTCCACTACTACGTTTCCTTCCTGTACTGAAGTGTAATCATCCATGTAAGTGATTTTTATTGAATGCTTCTAGGTTGTCTGCTCTGCTCTAGAGCGGCAGTAACAGGAGACCGGGTCCCTGCCCTCATGAAGCAGATGCCAGGGAAATAGTAAGTAAACAGAAAGATGACTGTACAATTCAGAGAGTCCTTAGTGCTATGAAAGAAAGATAAAATAAGTAACTGAGATGGCAGGCAATGGCAGCAGTACAGATAGGGAGGAGGGGTGCTATTTTACATTGGGGATTCAGGAAGGGCTCTTTGAGGCATTAAAACAGAAACTCGAATGAAGGAAATAAGCCAAAGCAAGGTCAAGTGCCCTGAGTCAGAAGTAAGCTTGTTGTGGGTCTCAGGTCAAGTACTCCAGCCGCAGGTGGAGACATAGATCAGTTGGTGTGTGATTTACTCAGAAAATTCTCCCCAAGTGTTAGCAAGGATGTGGAGAAAAGGAAACACTGAGGACTGTTGGTGGAAATGTAAATTTGTGTAACTACTGTGGAAAACAGTGTAGAGATTCTGCAGAAAATTAAAATAGAATTATCATATGATTCAGCAATTCCACTTCTTGGTATTTATCTGAAGTAATAAAATCAATATTTCAAAAAGATATCTGCACCCCATGTTCATAGCAGCATTATTTACAATACCCAAGATATAGAAACAACCTATGTATCCATTAACAGATGAATGGATAAACAAAATGCAGTAAGTGTGTATAAAACAGAATATTATGAAGCCATGAAAAGAAAGAAATCTTGACATTTGCACAACATGGGTGGACCTTGAGGACATATGCTAAGTGAAATAAGTCAGAGAAAGACAAATACTATATGATCTCACTTATAAATAAAATCTAAAAAAATTGAATGCATAGATACAGAAAACAGATTGATGGTTGCCAGTCTGTGGGGTGGCAGTGGGGAAATGTCTAAGGGTGGTCGAAAGGTACAAACTTCCAATTATGAAATATATAAGTCATGAGGAGCCCTGGACCATGTGGCTCAGTTGGTTGGAGAGTCATCCTGTAACAGAAAGGTTGAGGTCTGACTCCCAGTCAGGGCACACACGTAGATTGGGGGTTCAATCCCAGGTCCAGGTGCATATAATCCCCAGTCTATATGGGTAAAGAAGGTAAGGGAGACAACCAATCAGTACTTCTTTCTCACACTGATGTTCTCTCTTCTTTCCTCTCTGCCTTCCTCTCTCTCTTAAAGCAATGAAAAAATGTCTTTGGATAAAAATTAATAAAAAATCTAATGTAAGTCATGAGGATGTAAGGTACAGCATGGTAGACTATAGTTAGTAATACTGTATTATATATTTGAAAGTTGCAAGAGAATAGATATTACAAGTTCTCATCACAAGAAAAAAATTTGTAACTGTGTGGCGATTGATCTAAACTGAACTTGTTTTGGTGATCATTTTGCAATGTATACAAATATCTAATTATTATATTGTAGGTGTTAATTATACTTATTTTGGTAATCATTCTGCACTGTATACCAATATCAAATCATTATATTGTATACCTGAAACCTATGTAATGTTATATGTCAGTTATACCTCAATTTAAAAAATCATTATGTTGTACATCTAAAACTAATACAATAGTACATGTCAATCATATCTCAATTAAAACATTAAATTTTTTAATGGCTCATGGGAGCAATATTTCCTGAGTTCTTATTTTAAAAAGAAGGAAAGAAAATGCTCCCAAAAGAAACCAGTAAGGGAGCTAGGGAAGCAGGACCGGGAGGGAAGAAAGCCAACAAAGGGCGCAGTCTCCTACATACAAAGTCCAGGCCTCGGCTGTACCCTGCAGGGGGCCCTTGGAATGTCGGTCACTGCTCAGAGTTTAGAGTTTATCTCGACTGGAGCCAAAGGAGCTGGGCTTTCATACTTCTGCAGAGGCTAAGGCCTAGAAGGAATGTAAACTCTGGGTCATTTACTTTTGTCTTTGCCTGAGCAAACCAGTTCCAATACTGACTCCATTTCCTTTGGCTATAAACCCAGAAGTTACACTAAGTGAAATAAGCCAGACACAGAAAGGCAAATACTATGTGATCTCACTCATATGTGGAATCTAAAAAATGTTGACCTCAGAACCAGAGACTAGAACAGTGGTTGCCGGGGGTTGGGGGCTGGAGATGGGGAGATGTTGGTAAAAGGGTACAAACTTTCACTTATAAGAGTAATAAGTTCTGGGGATATAATGTACAGCTTGGTGACTATAGTTAACATATACTTGAAATTTACTTAGAAAGTAAATCTTAAATGTTCTTACTACAAAAAAAAGAGAAAAAAGTTAACTTTGTGAGTTGATGGATGGGTTAATTAACATGATTCTGGTAATCATTTCCCAGTGTATTCATTTGGTTAGAGCAACATCTCAATAGGCCAAGGTCGTGGGTTGGATTTCTGGTCAGGGCACATACAAGAAAGCAACCAACAAATGCATAAGTGGAACAACAAATCAATGATTTGTTCTCTCTCTCTCTCTCTCTCTCTCTCCCCACCCCTTCTATCTCTTCCTTCCTCTCTCTCTAAAATCAATAATTAAAAAAAACAGTGTATACATATATCAAACTATTACATTGTACAACCTAAATATATTGGTTGGGGGAGGCAGGTTCTAATAGCCCAAGGACAAACCTCCTAAGAGAGTTTGCAGGTGCTGGCCATTAAAAAGCGCGCAGAAATGTTTTACTGAGGAGTCCAAGAGGATCTGGGCAGAGCACTGACAGAGTTCACTACAGTGTATTCAGGAACTAAAAGTCTAGGAAGGAGGGAAGTTGTCAGAAAGAACATTGTGATACTGGTTTCTGGTATTCCAGAACAGCATTGCTATTGTTTTTTCATTTAATAAACATGTATTGAGCACCTATGATGTATGAAATGCTATGCCAGCCCTGAGGATGCAGTGATGGACAACATAGAAACCTATGTAATGTTATATGTCAGTTATACCTCAATTTAAAAAATCATTATGTTGTACATCTAAAACTAATACAATAGTACATGTCAATCATATTGTATCTTCTTGGCACCTATAGTCTGACCATGAATAGAAACACTAAATTAATTTCAAGCACTACAGGACACAAAACAGGGGAACAACCACAAGTTTCGGAGTCAGAAAAGGCCTCTCTGCAGTAGTGGTACCTGAACCGAGGCTGAAGGGAGAACAGATGTATGTAGTAGGGCATAGGCTGGATTAGGGGGAAGGTAAGGAGGGGGTGAGGGGATTAAGAAGTAAAAATAGACTTTTTTCCCCAGGAAACACCAAATGGCTCTTGACGCCAGTTACGCAGGAGGGCCCAGAGGCCCCGGGAGTCCTGGAATGGGAGGCTGCAGCAGCTTCTGTGGATGATTTGGCAGCAGCATCTGGGCCAACATCGCTGTCACGGTCATGGTGAAGGCCATATAGCTCGTGGAGGCAAGGCCGAGGACAAGGAGTGGATCCCTGTCACCACACTGGGCCGCCTGGTCAAGGGCATGAAGATCAAGTCCCTGGAGATCTCTCTCTTTTCTCTGCCCATCAGGAATCTGAGATCCTTGACTTCTTCCTGGGGGCATCCCTCAAGGACAAGGTTCTGAAGATTATGCCCGTGCAAAAGCAGACACATGCGGGCCAGAGGACCCCGTTCAAGTCATTTGTTGCCTTTGGGGACTACAAGGGACACATAGATCTGTGTGTTAAGTGCTCAGAGGAAGTAGTGACTGCCATCGGTGGGGCCATAATCCTAGCCAAGCTCTCCATTGTCCCTGTGCAGCAAGCCTACTGGGGGAATGAGATCGGCAAGCCCCACACTGTCCCTTGGAAGGTGCTGTGTCTCTATACTGGTGTGCCTCATCCCTGCACCCTAGGGCATTGGCATCATCTCGCCCCCTGTGCCCAAAAGCTGATTATGATGGCTGGTATCAATGACTGCTATACCTCAGCCAGGGGCTGCACTGCTACCCTGGGCAACTTCGCCAAAGCCACCTTTAATCCCATCTCTGAGACCTCCAGCTCTCTCACCCTGACCTCTGGCAGGAGACTGTGTTCACCAAGTCTCCCTACAGGAATTCACTGACCATCTTGTAAAGACCCTCCCTGGAGTGTCTATGCAAAGGGCTCAGGCTCCTGCTGTGGCCACTACATAATTTTATACAAGGAAAATAAAGTGAATTAAGCCTCTTAAAAATAAAAAAGAAGAAGTACAAATAGGTAGTTACAGAATAGCTGTAGAGATGTAAAGTACAGCATAGGAAATGAAGTAACCAAAGAACTTATACGCGTGACCTATGGACATGAATAGTGGTGGGGATTGCCTGAGGGAGTGGGGGTGCTGGGTGGAGGAGGGAAAAGGAAGTAAATCAGGACAACTGTAATAGCATAATCAATAAAATATAATTTTAAAAAATAAAGGCAAAAGTGGCATTACAGTTCTGGAGGCTGGGAAGTCCAAGATCAAGTCACCAGTAGATTCGGTCTGGTGAGAGCCTGCTTCCTAGATCCTAGATGAATGTCTCCTCCTTGCGTCCTCACATGCTGGGAGGGACAGGGGAGCTCTCCAGGGGTCTTTTATAAGAGCACTTATCCCACTCATGAGGGCTCAACTATCATGACCTACTCACCTCCCAAAGTCCCTACCTCCTACGACCATCACATTGTGGGTTAGGTTTCAACCTATGAGTTTTTGGAAAAATACATTCAGTCTATAGCACCAATCAACCCACAGAAGCATGAAGAATAATTCTTGCTTGAAACCATTAAGCTTTAGGATAACATGTAACCCAGCAATAGATAACTGAAACACAGATAATCTTCACAAAACCCCTATAAGGTAATTCCCACTATTATCCTCATCTTGTATATGAGAAAACTAATACTTAGAGAGTTTAAATAACTTGTCCAAGGTCACAGAATTCAGAAGTGGTAAAATCAAAATTAAAATCCATATCAGTCTGATACAAGAGCCTAAGTGTTACATTCAGAGCTTCGGATCAAGACTAATCTGTTCCCTAAGGTGAAAAGTATAAAATCCAATTCACAGTCAAGATCTAGAGACAACGGATTCAGAACATGAAGAAGCAAACACCTTCACCATACCCTTTTTGTCACCTGGAGGCAGCATCTCCTAACACAGGGCTTCTTTCTATTCAGAAAATACTGTCACACGTAGCCTTATTAGGGTTCATCCTGGCAATGCTAGAGCATCAGGGAATACAGAGATCTTTACAAAAAATACCCATCCTGACACAGAGAGCAAAGGGATAAAAGATATTAGTTAAGACCAAGCGTGAACACTAGCCTGGGGACTCAGTTTGCTATCATGGTTCGGGAGAAAGGAGTCTTTGAAGAAAAATTAAAAACCAATGACAGAAAAGATGTTCAACATCATTAGTCATTAGAGAAATGCAAATTGAGATTAAAATGAGGTATAATCATGTACCTATTTAAACAGCTAAAATTAAAAGTAGTGACAGTGCCCAATGCTGCTGAGGAGGTGGAGCAGCGGCATCTCTCACACACAGCCTGTGCAAATGTGAAAGGCAGTTTAGGTTTGGCAGTTTCTTCTGCAGTGAAACATCCAACTCCCATACAACCCAGCAATCACACTCCCAGGCGTTTATCCCAGAGAAGTGAAAATGCATGTCTACACGAGAACCTGCACGTGAATGCTCATAGCAGCTTTACTCGTAATAGGCAAAATCTGGAAACAACCAGAACGCCATTCAATGAGCAAATAGTTCAACAAACTGTGGTACCTCTATTGCATGGAATGCTAATCAGCAATAAGTAGGATTGAAATATTGAAACACAGCATTTTGGATGGATCTCAAGTGTCTTATGCTAAGTAAAAAAAAAAAAAATGCCAATCTGAAAAGGTTAAAGAAAAGTTACACGCTGTATGATTCCACTTATATAACACTCTTGATCTGACAAAATTGCAGTGATGGGAAACAGATTAGTTAGTGGTGTTGCCAGGGATGAGAGATGGTGGGAGGCCAGGATGGGTCTGACTGTAAAGAGGTAACAAAAGGAGATCTTTGTGACAATGGAACGGTTCTGCATCTTGATTGTGGTGGGAGCTGCCTGAATCTACGAATGAAATGAAGTGGTGTAGAACTATACACACATATTATATCGACATCAATTTTCTAAAGAGTTTTGATAATTGCACTATAGTCATAAAACATGTAACCATTGGGGGAACTTGGAAGAAGGACACATGGACCTCTCCGTACTATTCTTGAAACTTTCTGTGAATTGATAATTGTTTAAAAATAAAAAGGTAAAAAAGAAATTACAAGGTAAAATATACCTTAGTGAAGTCAACTTTAACAAAAGGATACCCTGAATGGTGTATCTCGCTGGAGTGAGGGTTGGCCTGCAAACCTAAAGATCGCTGGTTCAATTCCCAGTCAGAGCACATGCCTGGGTTGTGGGCCAGGTCCCGGGTTGACTGAGGGCCAGTTGATCAATGTTTCTCTCCCTCTCTTTCTCTCTACATTCCCCTTGCTCTAAAAATAAACAAATAATCTTAAAAAATAAAACTAAAAAAAATAAAACTAACAAAATAAAACTATTCAATCGCTTATTGAATATCATATCTTGTTTATTCTTACTTTGTATTCTCCCTGGTTCTCTTCCTACCCCTTACCCTAAAAATAAATAAATAGCTAATCTAAAAATAAAATAAGATAAAACTAACGAAAGGAAATCAAATAAACTAATCACTTATTGAATATAATACCTTGTTTAGTCTTACTTGTATTTTCCCTGGTTCTAAGTCTTTGATCTTGTTTATATTCTATTTTATGTGTTCTGATTGTGAGGCAACAAAAGTACTTTGTAAAATATGGTATAAAAACAATAAACGTTACGTTGCATGAAGTACCTACCACCCCCCAGGCACTGTGCCAGGCCCTGCCACAGGACTAACACCTGAACTCATTCTGGGCTTGGCCTCTAGGCACATCCTGCCACATCCAGTCCTGCCCCACTCTACACACAGTTCCTAACCTAGCTCTCTCTCATACTTCATTGCTTATTCTCGATCTTTTATCAAAGCTTAAATTTTATTTCTCTGAGAAAAAAAAAAAAGAAGGCAGGAAACGGAACTCTGTGGTTGCTACCAGGAAACACTAAGGCTCAGGGCAAAGAGGTGGTTGGAGGGAGTAGCTGCAGAGGCAGCTAACACAAGACAGGAGTGTGTGGGAAGAGCGGGCGGGTATGTACCCCAAGCAAAAAAGTCCCATGAAGTATTCAGTAGTGCCAGAGTCAAGGCTGTTTTTTTTTATTCTCACCCTACTCACTCTGGCAACTCAGATTCACACCATCATTCCCAGGAAGAATTAATGCAAATCTAACACCAAGGCTGGAAAAAAATCTCTCAGACAGTAGTGGTATCTTTGTAAATATGAAAGATAGTCTTTTAGTTAGTGGCATGGTATTCTAACGAGTTCGCTGTGAACGCAGACCTCAGAGTAGTCACTAAGGTACAGTGATGACCATCATTCCAGGCCCCTGACTTGGGACTTGGGTGACTCTCGGAGGAATAGGAGATGTCCAAGAATCTACACCAGTTATTGCTTTTTTAAAAAATCTAAGACTCTTCCCCTGGCCAGTGTGGTTCAGTTGGTTGGAGCATGGTCCCATAACAGAAAGGTTGCGGTTTCGTTCCTGGTCAGGGCACATACCCAGGCTGTGGGTTCAATCACCGGTCCAGGCACGTGCAGAAGGCAACCAATCGATGCTTCTCTCTTGCATGTTGTTGCTTTCTCTCTCTTCCTCTCTCTCTAAAAGCAGTGAAAAAATGTCCCCAAGTGAGGGGGTGGAAAAGCTGTGAAAAAAGAAGCTCCTTAGGAGAGGATAAAAAACCATTCCGAGACTCTCAAACACCAGAAAACAGTTATTAACATAAGTACATTCAGCGCTGTGGTAAACTCAGACGCACAGAGATGGAATCTCCCCTTCTCCATTGCTCACATGTGCCTTTATGCAGTAAGCTCCCTTTTAAAAGCATTTTTTGTCATTTCGAGCCTGTCTTGAATATTTTTGAATATGTTAAAGTTTGTGGTTGTCATTTCCCCAATCTCATACCTCGCCAAAGACATTTCCTGCTGAACACAGAACGAGGCATCAAGCTTGTGCTCTCCTGCTGAAGAGCAGTGCCACCTTTGTCCCCTGAAAAAAGAATCTGGCCTGGCATTAAATGAGCTTCTTGCTTATTGACATTTCAAAACAATGGTCCGCTATAAACCCTGACTCAAGAACAAGATGGGGCGAGGAAGCTGGAATTCAAGCTTCACAGCCACAGTAAGTTACGTCCAACTCACCCACGTGTATACTCCCAGAACTCAGCATGGCGTCTGGCACGTGTCCGTTGTTCAATAAATACTTGTTAGCCAAACTGAAAATAGACAAGATGGTTTGTCGGAAGTATTCCTTCCTGGCTTGAGGCACCTCTGAAACGAACAGAAATACATCTGATCCCAAAAGCATGTGAAAAACACGCTCCTGATTTTGATTTGTCTACTGTATGCATAGACTCCTCCAAAAGCTTCATCTCCGTCCCAAGCCCCAGATCCACATTTTTAAAGTCGTACCGGATGGTACCACCTGGATCTGGCTGGTGCCTCCAGGTGAATATGTTTAAATCAAGTCAACCCCAAATCTTCCTAGTCTCCCAAGCTAGACCAGTGGTTATCAAGTGCCTAGAAGATCATGGAGTCAGCAGGGTACCAAGGGCAGGTCGATGGAGGGGGTCAGCCCCAGGTACAGATCATAAGAGTGTGCATTGTCTGTAGAGAATATAAAACCAATAATAAAACTGTCTAAAAAACAGTCAGCATTTAATTATCACAATGTGCCAGCAATTCGGAACAATGTCAATGATAAAACACTTCTCAAAAAAAAAAAAAGAGTCCAAGTTTTAAATGATTGCTCTAGTTACTTTTGAGTTTTAATAACATTTATTTAAGGTTCAAGTTAGACCTTTTTGGTACACACCTTTTAGTAAACATCATATTCTACATGGGATTTAACTGAAGAATTCTCAGTTATACAGTATCACCCCAGAGACAAACAGACTCAGTAGCTATTCCCACTCATTTAGAAAGTAAGTTTGTGAACATCTGGAATCATTTCAGATAACTCGCATCCGTCCTGTCTCCAGCCCCTGGGGTACTGCATAGGCCTATGTTTAAATAGTGCGTTTGAGATAAACAAAGATGGCATAGCAATCGTGTCTTAGCTTGGGCTGCCACACCAAAATACCGTTAGTGACCCAAAACATCAAAATTTATTTTCTCACAATTCTGGAGGCTGAAAGTGTGAGGTCATGGTCAATTTACAGTGAGGGCTTTCTTCCTGGCTTGCCAACAGTAGCCTCTCACTGTGTTCACAAGTCCCAGAGACAACAAGCCCTTTGGCCTCCCTTACAAGGGCAGAATCCCATCCTAAGGGCCCCACCCAGGAGTCAAATATGCTAGGTATACTACTGAATGGAGTAATTCCAAGGAGTCTAGACATCCATAGAAACACCAAATATTATCTGCAAGCTGAATAAAGAATAGAACTCACATTATCTATATGGCCACATAATGTACAGTTATACATATTACTTAGACAGATGTACACGAAACTTCCACAGAACACCGCCATATTTTTTATCAACTTTGGCATGCTCTTTTCTAGAGGTAGGGACAAATGCAACTTATTTAGCATACTTTGAAGGTTTTGCACAGTATCTCTCAATCTCTTCCCCAGCCTAATCTATCATTATCTTTCCAGCAACCTGACCACATGGGCGCATTCATACCCTCATTAATTTCCTTTTCTCTGTGACTAAGTGCCCCTATTTCTGTCTAACTTGTCCCTCCCTGACTTCTTTACAATTCCTTTTTTATCAAGATCAAATTCATATGACCCTCTTTAAGAAAGTCTCTCGAGATATGATCTACTTAGCTGTTCCCTTTGTGGTACAGTAAGACCATTTGTTCCTATCTGCATTTCAGAATTGTTTGTGGCTTTGCAAGTGTGAAATGGCTAAACAATAAACTCTGAACAAGAGAGGGATTTAATTTTACTCAGGTAAAAATGAGGGTATTTCCCCACAGTGGGGAAACAGTCTTCATCCTGAGCCCCGAATCAGTTAGTGTCTATAGTGGACACACTCTAGAGTGGCCTTAGGATTCCTGCCTCCTTAGTGTGCATGCCTTTGTATGACTCCCTCTTCTTGACTTGCTTCTAACAATAAAATATGGCAAAGGTTGTATCACCCACATGATCACATAGCAAAGGTGATTGGTATTTTCAGATGCAGTTAAGATCCCTGCTTCCTAATTAGTTGACTTTGAGTTCATCAAAAGCATTACTACCCTGGTGGGCCTGACCTATTCGGGTGAAGTCTTTAAAAGAAAGTATGGATGTCAGCCACTCAAAGCAGCCACACTCTCTGGTGCTGGCTAAGAATCAAGCTGCCATGAATTCTACCAACAACTAGGAAGACTTGGAAGCAGATTCTTCCCTACTCAAACCACCAGAAAAGACCATGGTCCTGCCAACGCCTTGATTTCAGCCTTTGAGACCCCAAACAGAGCTGAGTCTGGACTTCTCACCTAGAGAAACTGGGATAATAAGAGAAGGCTGCTAATCGTATGGCAAGTTGTTACAAAGCAATAGAAATCTAACACAGTGGATTTGTGCACATAAGAAAGTCTCTGACTCAAACTGGTTTAAGGAGCAATAAAATATATTTTCTCATATAACAGGATCCAGAAGTACTTCAGACTTCAAGTCGGTTTGCTCAGAGGCTCAATTCTGTCATCAAAGATCCAGACTCTTCACGTCTCACCACTCTGCTATCCTAGTGAGAGCCGATCCTTAGGGCAGTTGCAAAACAGCCCCAGCAGTCAGAGGTGTCACACTCAGAAACCCAGATGATAAAAAGTGTGAAAAAAATTCCATTCTGTTTTCCATAGTGCTTGTACCAGTCTGCAGTCCCACCAACAGTGAACTAGGGTCCCCTTTTCTCCACAACCTCTCCAACACTTGTTGTTTGTTGCTTTGTTAATGATGGCCATTCTGACTGGTGTGAAGTGGTATCTCATTGTGGTTTTCATTTGCATCTCTCTGATGGCTAGCGATATTGAGCACCTTTTCATGTGTCTCTGGATCCTCTGTCATCCTTGGAGAAGTGTCTGTCCAAGTCCTTTGCCCATTTTTTAATTGGGCTGCTTGTCTTCTTAGAGTGGAATCATGTGAATTCTTTATATATTTTGGAGATTAAACCCTTATCTGAGGTACGATTGGCAAATATGTTTTCCCATATGGTTGGTTCTCTTTTTAATTTAATGATGTTTTCTTTAGCCGTGCAGAAGCTTTTTATTTTGATGAGATCCCATTTGTTTATTCTTTCCTTTATGTCCCTTGCTCTAGGGGACATATCAATAAAAATGTTCCTGCGTGAAATATGTGAGATTGTCCTGCCTATGTTCTCCTCTAGGACTTTAATGGTGTCAAGGCTTATATTTAAGTCTTTTATCCACCTTAAATTTATTTTTGCATATGGTGTAAGTTGGTGCTGGAGTTTCTTTTTTTTTTTTTGTATGTAGCTGTGCAGTTCTCCCAACACCATTTGTTGAAGACTAAAAATGGATCTGCCTTTTGACCCAGCAATTGCACTGCTAGGATTATACCCTAAGAACCCTGAAACACCAATCAAAAAAAAACCTATGCACCCCAATATTCATAGCACCACAACTTACAATAGTCAAGTGTTGGAAGCAACCTAGGTGCCCATCAGTAAATGAATGGATCAAAAAACTAGGGTACATTTACACAGTGGAATTCTATGCAGCAGAAAGAAAGAAGGAGCTCCTATCCTTTGCAATAGCATGGATGGAACTGGAAAGCATTATGCTGAGTGAAATAAGCCAGGAGGCGAAAGACAAATACCATGTGATCTCACCTTTAACAGGAACCTAAACAATAAAACAAACAAGCAAGCAAAATATAACCAAAGACACTGAAATAGAGAACAGGCTGACAGTGTCCAGAGGGGAGAGGGGAGGGAATGGCAGGGGAAAAGGGGAAGGGGTCACAGGAACAAATATAGAGGACATATGGACAAAAACTAAGAGGGGTGGAAATGGGAGGGAGGGGGGAGCACTGGGGGAGGTGGGCTGGGATGGGAGTAAACAACAGAAAACTGTACTTGAACAACAATTAAAATTAAAATTAAAAGAGAGAGAGTCTGTTAATTTGTAAGGCATTCTCAGGAAGAGTAAGGAAACTTTCCAGAAGCTCCTTGGCAGATTTTCCTTCATGTCTTGTTGTCCAGAGTCACACATCCATTCTAAATCAGTCTCTGACCAGGAGAAAAGGATTACCTCAGAGGGGTTCCACCCAACCTGGCTGCCCCTGAGGCAAATGGGCATGGGGGCAGCTAGATCCTGGAACGAATCAGAATTCTGGGAAGGAGGAAAGGGGGAAAAAAGACCAGTATGTCCACTACGAATCTTAAGAGTTACTCTACAAAGAAGACAAAATGTATGAAACCTCTGGCCCATCGGCATTGGCAGAATGAATTATACTAGAGCCTTTAAACTAGAAAAAAAGCAAGTAGAGGAGCAAAAACGAAGAAACTGGTCCATGGTCATAAACAGCTAATAGCACATTTTAGCAAAAGGTAATGAAGAGATTTAAAATGTTAAGAATTGTGACAGAATTGGCCCTGGCCCAGTGGATCGAGCACTGGCCTGCGAACCAAGGGGTCTCCGGTTTGATTCTCAGTCTGGGCACATGCCTGGGTTGTGATCCAGGTCTCTGGTATGTGAGTGGCAACCACACATTGATGTTAAAAGAAAAAAAAATTTTTTTAAGAGAAAAAAAATAAAATGTTAAGAATTGGCACAAACACTTAGATTGCTCTGCAATCAATGATAAGAAATCTGAGTCAATGAAGTTACAAGCTTGTAGAGAGTGACAAAGAGCAAGAACATTGCAAGAGACATGAAAGATAAACAAAACAAATGATGGAAGAATAGGAACC
>PVKM010020095.1:0-23630 GCA_004027735.1 Carollia perspicillata | reverse complement strand
TAAGAATAGCCTTGAGTCTGCCACTGAGTGGAATGACCATGTCCATACTTGGTTCTGCATAGATGGTACTAAGGTTCAACAGTAGTGGCCCCCCAGGGGAAACCTTTAGGTTTCAACTTCAGTCAACCATAAATAAATGAAGCCCAAGCACTGAGGGCAACCTCTGAGAATATTTGGGCTACACTGAATGAGTGGGTGTGCTCTGGATGCTGGAAGGAAGATGAAGTTTTCCCCCAAGAGATAGCTGTCACTTGTTCATGCAAAGCTAAGATACTGCTCGGGCCAGAAGGCTGCCTTATTAAATATTCCATTTCCATTTAATAAGCAAGTCCTGCTAGGTCCTTCCCACCCTGTTAGTTGTAGAGTCTGAGTTGATCTATCTCAAAATGACAATGTCAGGTCAAAATCCCAAGACCTACCTGGGTCAGTTCAACAACAGCAGGCAAAAAGATGTTTTTCAAAAAAGATTTACCTAGTACCCACGTCAAGAGGAGGGAAGATTTTTCAAGCACTTTTTACAAGGCCAGATAAAAACACTACAAAGAAAGAAAAATTATGGACCAACATCCCCAATGAAGATAAATGCAAAATCCTAAACAAATATTAGCAAACTGAAACCAGCAATACATTAAAAAGATCATATACCATGATCAAGTGAGATTTACTCCAGGAATGCAAGGTTAGTACAATACCTGCAAATCAACAAATGTGATAAACCACATATACAAAATGAAGAATAATACCCACCTGATCATTTCAGTAAGTAGGTGTAGAAAAAGCAAATGATAAAATCCAAAGCTCATATTAAAAACTTTCAGCAAAGTAGGAATAGAGGGAACATATCTCAACATAACAAAGGCCATTTACAACAAACCCACAGCAAACACCATATTCAATGGGCAAAAAATACAAACATTTCCAGTAAGATCAGGAACAAGACAGGGATGTCCACTTTCAACACTCTTATTCAACATAGTACTGGAAGTCCTAGACATAGCAATTGGACAAGGTGACAACAAAAAAGGCATACAAACTGGAAATAAAGAAATAAGACTGTCATTATTTGCAGATGACATGATACTGTATATAGAGAAATTTCTCTAAAAAACTGCTAGAACTGATAAATGAATTCAGTAAAGTAGCGGCATACAAAATAAATATCCAGAAATTGGTTTCACTTTAATACACCAGTAATAAACTATCAGAAAGGAAAACTAAGAAAACAACCCTATTCACAACTCAAAAAGAATAAAATACGTAGGAATAAATTAAACCAAGGATGTAAAAGACCTGTACTCAAAATATGACACTGAGAAAAGAAACTGAAAAAGATACAAATAAGTGGAAGCACATACCATGTTCACAGACAGGAAAAAATGACATCATTTAAATGTCCATACTACCCAAAGGAATCTACAGTTTCAATGCAATTCCTATCAAGATATCAATAGCATATTTCACAACGAGAACAACTATTCCAAAGAATTATATGGAGCTACTAAAGACTCCAAAGATCAATAGCTATCTTAAGAAAGAACAACAAAGTTGGAGGAATCAGGCACCTGGTGTCAAACTATACTACAAGGCCATAGTAATCAAAACAGCATGATACTGGCATAAAAACAGACACAAACATTAATGGAGCAGAACAGAGAGCCCAGAAATAAACCAACAACTTTAAAATTAATTAATATTTGACAAAGGAGCCAAAAACACACAAAGGAATAAAGATAGACTATTTAATAAATGATTTTAGAAAAAAATTAGGACAGATATATGCAAGAAATGAAACTAGACCACCTTCTTACATCATACACAAGAATAAATTAAAAATTAATTAAAGACTATGTGTTAGACTCAAAACCATACAAATCCTAGAAGACATCTGAGGCAGTAAAGTCTCAGATATTTCTCCTAGTGATATTTTTTCTAATATATCTCCTCAGGCAAGGGAAACAAAAGAAAAATAAACAAATGGGACTACATCAAACTGAAAAGTTTTTGCACAGCAAAGGAAGCTATCAGCCAAATGAAAAGACAGCCCACTGAATGGGAGAAGATATTTGCAATGATATATCTGATAAGGGGTAAATATCTCATCAAATTTATAAAGCACTTACACAACTCAACATCAAAAAAGCGAACAATACAATTAAAAGATGGGCAAAAGACCTGAAGAGACACTTCTCCAAAGAGGACAATCATGTTCAACTAATTATCGGAGAAATGCAAATTAAACTGCAGTGAGAAAATCAGCTCACATTGTTACATGGCTATTATCAATAAATCAACAAACAAGTATTGGCAAAGATGTGGAGAAAAGAGAAACTTTGTGCACTGTTGGAAATGCAGATTGGTGCAGCCACTGAAGAAAGCAGTATGGAATTATCTCAAAAAATTAAAAATGGAACTGCCTTATGACCCAATGATTTCACTTCTGTGAATTTATCCAAAGAAACTTGAAACATTAATTCAAAAGAACATATGCACCCCTATGTTCACTGCAGCGTTATTTACCAGAGCCAAGATCTGGAAGTAGCCCAAGTACCTATCAGTAGATGAGTGGATAAAAATGCTGTGGTACATTCACACAATGGAACACTTCTTGGTTGTAAAAAAGGAAAATCTTACCCTTTGCAACAGCATGGATAAATCTGGAGAGCATTATGTCAAGTGAAATAAGCCAGTAAGTGAAAGACAAGTACCAAATTATTTTATTTACATGCAGAATCTAATGTAACAAACAAAATAGAGACAGACTCATAGAGAGCAGGCTAACAGTTTTGGGGGGCTGGGGGTACCGAGTAGGGGTAGTGGAGGGATTGAGCAAAAAAGAAAAGAAGAAAAAACCCATGGGGAGTGGAAAGACGAGGAGAGGTAGGAGAGGATAAAGGGTGCATAAATGGTGATGAATGGAAACCTGACTTGGGGTGGTGAGCACACAATGCAGTGTATAGATAATGTGTTGTAGAACTGTACACCTGAAACACATATGATTTTATTAACCAGTGTCACCTCAATACATAAAAAATAGAGAAAATATATATTTTTTAATCTTAAATAAAATAAAAAGACTATTCTTTCTTTGATTGACACTTTCTTGAAAATCAACTGATCATCAATCAAGTACTTCACAGAACACAAGATAATCCAGTCAGAGTTATGAGCCCCAGAGTGAGGCAGGTGATACTTCTGACCTGGGTTCAGGACAAATACCTGCCTGAAAGGGATGCCCGAGGGCCTCCACTGTGCTAGGCACCATTCTAAGAACCTTACAATCAATCAATCAATCAATCAATCATGCAAACCAAAGAAAATCCTGAACATGAAATTTCTAATGTGATCTGTGCTGGCTACTACTACACTGTAGTATTAGTCAGGTGTACTTATATTTTTATACTACCCATTTTAATTAGGTTTATCATAATTCCCAGTATTATGGTCATCTTGATTTCACGTACTCTATCAGTTTCTCTGCTAAACTACTCTATTTCAAATGGGTACATTTGTTAGGAGTCTATGTTGAATGTTTCAGAAAACCCAAATGAAATTAACGGCTTGTCTCTTACCGTTTGCCTCTTGGATAATGCCGCACATATTCTCCAACATCATGAGCAGCAACAGCTAAGACCTGTGGATCATCTGATACCTCCAGAAGTTTTGTCAAAATTCTGAAATAAATGTAATCCAAGAAGAGATCAATTTTTCACTTTTCTATACAGCACAAAAGAGCAAAGGTATAGCACAGATATCTTCCTGAAAACAGATGTTTATAAATACAATAATATTTTCTACAAATTTCACTATGACACATAATACACTACACATAATGTCACACGCGAGTTAGTTTTCAAACTTTGATACACATATGATAGGTTACTTTCAGATTCACAATGCATGCCATGCATAATTCCCAAAACATCAGGGACTGCTTCTCCTGCTCTCTTAAGACAACTCCACTCAGATATATACGAGGCCTGTCCAGAAAGTATCCAGCCACATACTATGAAAAATAGAGACATTTACTAAAGAAGACACAAGCAACATTGTACATAGGACAATGACACCTCAGTCCCCTTCAAAGTAGGCACCTTGGGATCTCGGAAAGTTCTCCCTATCACCATCAGCTGCCCCATCATATTTTCCTGAATCTCACCACTAGTCCGAAATCTCTTCCCTTTCAAAGGTGCTTTCAGTTTGGGGAAAAGCCAGAAGTCACGGGGCACCAAATCTGGGCTGAAAGGGGGCTGAATCACCTGGGTGATTGATGTTTCACCAAAAAACTCTGCACAAGACATGATACATGAGGAAGTACACTGTCAGGATGAAGCTGCAATCACCAGTTGCCCATACCTGTGACCTTCTGAATCATCTGAATAGTTTCTAAGGAGGAATGTTTAAGTGTAACACGAAATTTGATGCAGATACTTTGCTCTACTCATTGAGTCATCATGCTCACGCATGCTAATTCCATTCCCCTCTCCTCGGCTACCAGATTACATCAATGTTGCACAAACCATTCTTGTTATATTAGTTATGGTTGGACTTTTTCTGGACAGACTTCATATGTAAACTTCTTAAACTCACTGGAATGTCCAACCTTTTGGCATCTCTGGACCATACTGGAAGAAAAAGAGCTATCTTGGGCCACACATTAAACACAGAAACACTAACAAAAATTGAGTATAAAAAAGTTTTAAGTGAATTTACGATTTTGTGTTCAGCCTCATTCATAGCCATCCTGGGCTGCAGGTCATGGGTTGGACACCCCTGACAGAATTAGCTAATGGAACCTGGTAGAATACTGACAAAACATCTTTTATTCAGTTCTCATCTCAAATGTCAACTCTAGCTTAAGAGCCTCGAGTTGCCCTAAGACACTACCCTCTTCATCATTCTCTATCTACTCTTCCTGATTTATTTTTCTCACAGTACTAATCACCACTTGCCATTATATATTTACTTGAGTACTCATTTAGTCTTTCTCTCCCAAATATAATGTAAGTGTAATGAGAATTATAATTTTGTTTTATTTGCCATTGTATCTGTAACACCCAAAACACTAATGACCACACAATAGATATTTAACAAATACCTGCTGAAAAAAATGAATAAATGAAGTATAAAATGGTATGCTGATTGGGAAAAACAATTTTGACAGCTCCTAATGGAATTAAAAATACACAACCGCTGATCCAGTAATTCTATTCTTACAATCAATCCTACAGAAATATTTTCACATTTCCAGAAAGATGTCTATGTACACTATCTTAAATAAATGACTTAAGAGAAAAGACCGGACAGTAGAGTCCATTATGCTTTTTTTCTCCACTTCTTCTTGCCTGCTTTTTTTCTCTGCAACAACAATAATTTTGTGTACAAAGAAGTTTAACATCCACCCTTTTATCTAATCCTTACTACTAAGATTATTAGTTCTCCCTACAGACAGGTAAATGGAGGCCCAGTAAAGTTAAAATGGCCAAATTAAAAAAAAAAAAGTTTAAGAGACCCCCAAGTCATTGTAAGTGGAAAAAAAAAAGTCACAGACTAATACCTTTAGCATGGTGACATGTATAAATAATTATATAAAAATGCAGTACAAGAATGTCTATGAACAAAAGAAAACTGGAGACTGTCACACCTATTAACTTTGGTTATCACAGGAGAGGAGTTGGTGGTAGAACAACAATTAAGAAACCCCTTCATTTTAGTTATGTATGCCTTCAAGAATGCCTGAATTACTTGGCTCAGGCTGGAGATATAACTTAGAATACAAAGATCTAGTAATAAACACACATACATTTTTTTAAAAAGTTACTTAATTTTACCAAGATCCTCAAGATGTTACCTTCCCTTATATTGATAATTTTAAGTTAAGCTGAAATTTTAAGTTTAAAATATTTACAAGAAAAAGTTTGAAGCCATTTAGCTGTCTATTCACATACAAACTATTCATTTACAAAATATAAATCTTATTTCTAAAAGCCTTTACTGGAAAACAACGTGAACTATAACCATCTTGGCTCATATAATTTTCATTAAAGCAGACACTTGAAAGTAATAAAATTCACCCTGCCTGGTGTGGTTCAGTGGATTGAGTGTCAGCCTGCGAACCAAAAGGTTGTCGGTTCAATGCCTAGTCAGGGCACATGCCTGGGTTTTGGACCACATGCCCAGGAGGGGGAATGTGAGAGGCAACTACACACTGATGTTTCCCTCCCTCTCATTCTCCCTCCCTTCTCTTCTGTCTAAAAATGAATAAAATCTTTTTTAAAAAAGTAATAAAAGTTGACCTTGTTCAGAAGCCGTATGCATCTATCAAGCTTGCTTATTCAGTTTCTGAAGCATCACCTAAGACTGCGGCTCAAGGTTTCTCCACCTACCTTTTCTATTATCATCTCAGCCTGTCAAATAGCTAAACTCTATAAACAGGAAACACTGATAAACAATCTGTTGTCAATCCAGAAACATTTCATTATAAAGTAATTCCATACCTTCTTCTAAACTAACTGGGAAATGTGCATTTCTAAATAATAGAGAAGAAAAGAATGAGCATTTACAATACACATGCATGTTCCAAACTCTGTGTAAATCATATTAATATTTACAGACTGTGAATAAGCCTTCACTGTGGTCCATGCCCATGAAGCAATATGGAAGGAGAGAAGACTCTCAACCTTCGGGAACAAGGATGTTAAAAATGCAGAAAAGATCTTAAAATTGCTAGAGGCACGAATCTACCAGACCAGGTTGCCATAATACACTGCCCAGGGCACCAAAGATATGGTTCACAAACGAACCACAGAAACCAAACTGTTGATAAAAAGCAAGATGAGCAGCGGGAGGGCTGCCATACTTAGGGGTTTTTAATCCCCTACTTGGACTTGTCAATATTTAAACTTTACTACGTAGAACGAGATGATTAATGGGACCGTCAATGGGGATTCACTAACAATGACTGGAATTCCATATGGAAGGTCAACATCTATGGAATGATCTTACTTCCCAAGGCTCTGGTGTATCTCATCCTCAAACACCTACATGAAAGGATCCATTATGGAAGAGATGCTTTGGTGGACCTCATTAGGCCACATCTGAAGGGCCCCCATTTGCAAAGGACTGTTCAGAGGATTACCCAAGTCTGTCAGATATGTACCAGAAACAATCCTAACAGAGAACGCACCCCAGCAAAAAGGGGAGTACAATATAAAGGGTTATTCCCATTAGAGAGCCAGCAAGTAGACTTTATGCAAATTCCTAAAACCAGAGGGAATTTCAAATTTTTATTAGTTTTTTGTGGACACTTTTTCTGGATGGGTAGAGGCATACCCCTCTAGAATTGAGAAAGTAACTGTGGAGGCAAAACTTCTATTGCCTCCACAGTTGCAAAACTTCTATTTAAAGAAATAATTCCTAGGTTTGGACTTTTTCACAGTATTCAGAATGACAATGGACCATCATCCACTTCAGAGAGCTCCCAGAAAATTGGACAGGTACTGTAAATAAAATGGAAATTACATGCATCTTGGAGACCTTGAATCTATGGGAAACACTGAGAAAATGATTCATGCAATGAAGAGGGCCCTGACAAAAATACACATTTGAAATGGAATCGGGCATATTTCATTGCTTCCTCTGGAATAGGGTGTAGGGAACCGCTTCGCATGGCGTGGAAAAGTAGCTCAGCACCCACATGGAAAACCAGCAGGGAGTGACTGGCATGTAGGACCACACCCACGGAGAGGTTTTCCTGTGGGGAACCAGGCCTGCAATGTACCTAGACTGCTATGAGACTTGCTTTGCTAAAACTCCGTCACCCTGAATTGAGGCAGCAAGTGCTTCCTGTAACTTCCTAGAGTCTGTGCTAAACCTCCCAAGTATGAAGTGTAACCAAACCAACCACTTTTCCCCTTGGTCTGCAACATCCTAAATAATTAGCAACATTCTTTTGTTATCTGTAAAAGGTAGTCACCTGCAGCGAACCTGTGCATAGTAAATGAGGACTAGCCTCCATGCAATGTACCCAGAAAAGCAATAAAAGCCTGTCCAGGCAGGGGCTGGGGGCCTCTGGCCCTCTCTCTCAGAGAGCGGCCACACCATCCCTTCTTCCCCACAGGACTTCTGTAGTCCTCGTATATTTGTTCACTAGCAGCCACAACACATACGGATCCTACAGGCCAGGATCCATGTCATTAGGGTATCACCCAGAAGTGGTCTTAATTTAAGCCCTTTTGAAACAGTTTATTGGAGATCCATTTAAATCTTGGTTCTGGGAACGCCCCTGCCCCGCCCCCCACCCCCTGCCAACCCTGCTCCAGATTAGGAGCATGAGTGAAAAATTAAGCAATATGAACAACATTTAGGGCAAACACTAACCATTCTGCACAAGTTTGCTCACTGCAGGTCCATCTACCCATCTGACAAGCAGAGTGGTCCCTATGATGGGCCACTGACAAGACATTCTTCTCTGAAGCTTGTGGGAATAAAGCCTTGAATCCATCACACATGAATAAAACAGGCACCGCTTGAGAATTCAAACCCTGCTACTGTGGTTGATGCTGAAAAGGAAAGCTGGACTTGCATTCTAGAAGGAGATTTGAAATTTCTCTTTCAGAAGAAGAGAGCAGGCCCCCACGTAAAGTGATAATGTTCCTTCATCTACGGGTTTACAGATTTAAGGATTTTTAGCTGCCAGATATTGAGTTTGAATGTGGTCTGTTCCATCATTAAAAAGAATAAGCACTGAAAGTGAGTTATGGTTACAACTGAGTGAGTAAGAAGGTCTATGAAAGTTGCAGAAGGTGTGTGGAAAGTTGTAAGGCATATAGGTAAAAAAAAAAAAGGTTTGTGAAAGTTATAGAGGGCATCGAGCGTGAAATTTTTTTTGAAGGAAAGAAACCTCAGTGCTTGAGTTATTCTTTGCTTTAGGCTTTGTTTTGTTTCTTGCTTTCTGATCTTTTGGGGACTTGGGGAACTTAACTGTTTTGTTCACACTGGGAATCCTGTCTCTGCTGTTTGGGACTTTGTGCCATCACTGGACCTCATAACGGTCATTTGCAGTACCAGATGGCATTAGAATATGTCTCTGCCATTTGGATTTTCTGCCACTTGGATGTTAGAAAGGTTGTCTCTTGCTAGTTAGAGCTGGCTGGGGTGAGAGAGCATGTCTCTGCCATGAGACTGGCTGGTAAGAGGTCTGCCAGCAGACGCGTGGATGCACTGGTGAGTGAGAAAATGCCTCTACCACTGGGGCTTCATGCCAATCCAGCTGGGGTGAGAACACATCTCTGCCATTTGGGGCTTTGTGCCACTGGGGACCTGAGAAAGGTCATCTGTGTGACCGGTTAGTGTGACATGTTGGTGGGAGACAAGATCAAGATTCTTAGGCTAGTTTTAGTCCCCTCTTAGTATTTTTTGTGGACAGGGAGAATTCTATCTTTGCTTTGGATATTTGTTTTGTTTTGGTTTTGAAAAGGAATTGAGGTTCCTAAGGGTTAAAACTTTACATTGGGTTAGGAAGTAAAGTAATGCAAGATAAGGTGTGCAAATGCAATCTTGGTGGATAATGGAAAGACAAGGATATTCCTTTTTGCTTTGTATTTTTATCCCTACCCGATTCCTCTAGAATTTGGAATTCTCAATGAGTAATAATATAAAATTTCCTTTGCATAAAACCAGTAAGACCAGTTTTAATAACCAAGGCTTTGACTGGAATGTCATGCCTGAAGTAGGCATGCTGGGCTCTGGTTGTTACCAGAGGGCCTTGAGGAACTAAGATTGACTTGGAAACTAACAAAAGCCCACTGGAGAAGTAGTATGGTATCATGTTTGGTCTTGTGGTTCATGGCAGTCTTTCCAGGGTAGGAACAAAGGTTGCTTTCCTGACAGATGGCAAGGAGAAACCTTAAGATATGATGAAAACCTCAAGAACTTGAGAAATACAGGTACTGCAGGCAAAGACATATGGCAGTGTACAGCTTAGCTCCTATGCCCTGAATGGCTGTCTAAGGGTCAACCTAAAAGTTCCTTGTGGAAATCTCAGTAAAACAGAGTTAAAAAAGCCTGTATGTTCAATGCTGCTCTTGTTTTTATGCAAATGATAAGACAAAATTGAAAACCTGCAGTCTTTTTTGAGGACAATGAGGACAGTGGAGAAAGGAATCAGGTTTTAAAGAAAATCACAAGGCTCAGTCATGAACATCAGATTCTAGTGCAGTTAACTGTCTTCGAAGTTTGTTTTCATTTGAAAGTTGATCTGATTTAATCAGATGATATCAAATTGTTACTGCTTGGTATCATTTCAGCAAAGGGCTTGCAACTGAACATATTCTCAAAAGACAGTCTTGTGGACTCAGAAATGGTATAGGCTCCACTTGAGAAGTCCACCTGCATTGCCGCCTCCTGGTACTCAATGGTTTGGCTGGACTAAGTGGTTGAGTTGGTGAAGTATGGGGCAGCCTATCAGCTTTACTTTAAAACTGCTTTCTCTTCTGCCTTGGACGAAAAGGGTCCAGAAGTGTTAAAGGGGGGAAATCTAAGGATATGCCCCTAAGCCTAATTTAAGGTCAGTACAGTAGGCAGTAAGGCTTCGGATAGGTGACATGCCTTGCATACCTTCCTCAAAGGACACCATTTTTCCTTAATCAGGGACACTGCAGAATTAGTCCCTACCTTTGTTATTTAGTTGTTATAGTTTTGATTGTGCCTTCTAACCCTCTTGACAAATTTGTCGCCTCCAGAACGTGACAGGGTGCCAACTCATTCAGTAAAGCCACCCTTGGGGTACGTATACTGCTTTCCAGGTACAACCAACTGACCTGGACTTTGCAAGATACTTCTCCCTTGTGTGAAGTCTCTCCTCCACTCCAGACCTCCTTGGTTAGGGACCTCTGCACCACGGGATAAATAGGACTATGCTCTTGGTCAGCAGGAAGTAGTTAAAGAAGATTGACACCTTCATCCATATGCCCTTGTAAGATTACAGATGTCTAGAGTGCTAAAGGGGAGATTGTAACGGAGGGGAGAGGAGATTTGGGCCAGCAGGTCCCAGAAGGCAGGTCCTGAGAGGCGGCATGGCCAGGCGACAAGCCCTGCACCCTGCCCCCGCACATGCAAAACTTTGGCAGCCACCCACCAGCAGCCTCCTCACTTCTTCAGTGGCAGGGGCTGAGGACATCAAGGAATCTGTGTATTATCTATACGTAAATAAAAATTTTCTTTTCCTTTCCAAACTGGACTCTGTCTCTAGAGTTACTGTCTATGGGCAGCACGCAGTGGGACCCCACTAGTTTGGTAGCAAAACCAGCTTAACCCTCAGGGAGTTCTGGAAGGTACATTTTATTTTTTTTTATTTTATTTATTTATCATTAGAGGGGAAGGGAAGGAGAGAGGGAGAGAAATATCAATGTATGGTTGCCTCTCGTGCATCCCCCAGTGGGAACTGGCCCACAACCCAGGCATATGCCCTGACTAGGAATCGAACCGCGGCTGTTTGACTCGCAGGCCCGCGCTCAATCCACTGAGCCACACCAGCCAGGGCTGGAAGGTACATTTTAATATCCTCACTTGCTTGAGGATCATAGACAAAGCATGGGGGGAAGGGTCTTCCAGGACCATGCAATCAGCCTGGAAGAAATTGTGGCCTGAGTTAGTTGCTGAAAGAGATTTTGAGGGCTTTGATGATGAACCTGTGTCTGCTTTGGAGGACACTTTGTCTCTGGACAAGTCCACAGGCTTGTAGGTGGATGATGACAATGATGTGGAAGAGTTGATGAAGGACTACCACACTAAGCTCACCCCCAAGGAACTCCAAGATCTTCAGAGAAAAGAGCAACAGACAGCAGCTGAAAAGTTCTCTTCAGAGGAGGGGAATAGAGAAAATATTCCTACTTCACTAATCAAGGAAATGCTTGGGAAATGGGGAGAAATACAAATTTTTATTAAGAAATATAACCCTGATAAAGAAGTAATGATCCATGTAATAAACCTGTTTAATGACAATGCAGTATTTCACTTCAGGCAAGTGTTAACATGCAGACAAAAACAAACATCATTGGATAGGTTTTTAGTGAGACAGAGGTCCAGCGAGCCTGAAGCAAGTTCTAGTGGAGCAGAGATAAAAGTGAAAAAGAACCTCAGAAGAACAGCTACCTGACGTTTTTTTTGGAGGGGTACACCCTTTCCAAACAATAATATCCCTCCATTCCTTCTCTACATATTCAGTCATCAATAGCTCTCAACATTAAGGGTAAGCTCTAGTGTGTATGTCAATTTTCTCAAACATTTCATTTCCTTTTTGTTAAGTTTCCATTTATATTTCACATCCTTTTTGTTTTTTAAAGTTTATTTACAGGTTAAACAGTACATTAGACTGCACTGTATATAAAAGAAAAGTTAAAATGGGGAATCATTTGGGTGTCTGGAATGACTTAATTAAATTGATCTTATTTTTAATAGGAAAACAATGATTCAGTTTTTGAACAAATCACTGCTCAGTCTTCCAGAATGAATTAAGTTGAAAACTGAGGTTTTACTGTACAAAGAATTCATGTTCAGAATACATACAGAACTCTTACACTGGGTTGGCCAAAAAGTTCATATAGTTTATTCCATAAAATAAAGACACATTTTTTATTTTCACCAATAACTTTATTGATTTGGATATTTTGAGTATGTCACCTACCTCCCACTATTGGCTTCTAGTGGGTAGAGGCCAAGGGTGCTGCTAAATATCTTCCAATGCATACGACAGCCCCATAGGAAAGCTTTATTTCACCAAAATGTCAATAGAAATGAGAAACTTCACAAACCACTTTTGACATGTTCAATCAGTCACAGCATCTTCTCCATACACTGCACAAATCTTTTCTTTGCATTTCATTTGTGTTTTTACCTTTCTTGAAATAATAAAGCATGATATGCTTAAAATGTTGTTTATCTTCTTCCATCTTCAATATTAAAATGGCTACACAAAAATTCACCAATTTTGATTAGGTTTTTTTTTAAAATACATGCTGACATGATAGCTGTCACAATACAATCTAACAAAATTGTTCTGAATGAAGTTAAAGACACCTAAGCGCTTCCAGAGCCATTGTACAGAAAAAACTAAACAACCCTTTTGGCCAACCCAATAAAGTGAAAAAAAATTTTTAACAGGTACTTCTCCTAGAAAAAATATATACAATACAAACCATCTATATTAAAAGGTATTCAACCACATTAATGGACAAGAAAACACAAATTAAAACCACAGAATATCTAACATTTAAAGAGTGACAAAAACATGTTTGCGAAGATGAAAAACAACAGGTATTAGAGTGTAAACTGGAATTTAAAACTTACTTCAAGAGCTCATAATTCTTCTCATTTAACCTCACAGCATTTTCTCTCCAAAATTTCTCAGATTTGTGTACAGGGCTCCATTCCAATCTTCCAGATTTAAGTTCTGAACTGTACTCATCAAATGAGCTACAAAAATTTTTAAAGAATTCAGAGTTTATAAGAATCTAAGAGGTCCTCCAAGTTAATTAAAATATCTTCACTGATGATTTAACTACAGAGACTGGCTATCCTCAGTACAAATCACTACTAAACAAAGTCTAAACATCTTGAATAAGATTTATAAATCATGTGAAATTTATTCAGAGGACTAAGGCCCAGTACCCTTGACAAATTTGAATGCTTATCATGAAATATTAAAAGGAATACTTACTTCAGAAACCCATACTCTAACATATGCATACATAAATGTAAAATCTGATAATCTAGCAGAGCTTCTACTATGTCACTTAAAATACTATATTTGCCAGGCCACTAGATATATTAACATAAATTTATATTGAAGTATGTTAGTTTAACAATATAAAATAGTATATTTCAATATGATTACATTATAAATATTATAAACTACATTGCATTACAAAAGCAAAAGCATATATCTGTACAATATTCTACAATGTGATTATGAACAGTGAAGAGAATTCTTTGGTTGAATTAACCCACTATAGATCAAAAACAGAAATCTCTGTACATATAACAACCGCAATCAATGCATGTTAATTACACAATTATTCACTATGTATCAAGTTCCTTCATCATTCAATTAGCCCGTGGACAACCACCAGGACAAGACAAGCCTGGACTCTTTTTCAAGTAGCCATTTAATACTAAATGGTAATTCAGAATAACCAGGATTTACTAGATAAACTGATCAGAACGTCCTGTTTGAATAATGTAGTGATTTACTTGAATATAAGCCCAGTCAGTATAACAAGTAAGCTAGTATGCTTAATAGTAATATCCTAAGTCTAGAACAGAGAAAAATCTTTCAGTTGCATCCATCATCCTATTACCTTTATGTAAATGGATATACTTTTCAAATTTCTAAATTCAACATGAAAAATCAGTAAGTAATAATTCTCCAATGTAAAGAATTTATAAAGCTAATTATCACTAGCCTTATTTATTTTATTTTTTTAATATTTTATTTATTTATTTTTAGAGAGAGGGGAAGGGAAGGAGAGAGAGTGGGAGAGAAACATCAATGTGTGGTTGCCTCTCATGTGTCCCCCACCAGGGACCTGGCCTGCAACCCAGGCATGTGCCCTGACTGGGAACCGAACCAGCAACCCTTTGCTTCACAGGCCCGTGCTCAATCCACTGAGCTACACCAGCCAGGGCTCCTTATTTATTTTTAAAGGGGATTTTAAATCATGATTACAGAAGAATGGATAAATTTTTTTAAAAAACGTAACAGAACTTATAAAAACTGGAAGCCAGGCTGCATCAGGGTTCAGGAGAAGATGGAGGTCTCCACAGTGAAAAACTGCAGTGCAAACAAAATAAAGCTCAGAAGAAAATGAAGGCAAAGTGAAAAAAGGTGGTTGCTTAGAGAAGCTGCTCAACTCCTGTATACAGTGTTTAGTGTTCTATGAGCACGGACTGAAAAACACGAGCTGGAAGATGGTAGCAAGATAGGTGGAGTGGAGTCTACTTCCCCTTGCGCACAGGTGGAACACCTAGCCAATCTTCTGAGGAACAGAGTGAACAGCCAATGGTATCCCAGCATATATGAAGGTTGGAGGCCAAGACTGTAGAGGACATTGAAAAATCAGATGATAAGAAGAGTGCTTTGGGATGATAAGGTCCCTGGGACAAGCACATGGACCAGGGCAGGTACAGCACCAGGCCTAGCACCTGCCAGGCCTGCCTCGAGATTCTTGGGAGAGAGCCAGGTCAATGGCTCCCTCCCCTGCCAAAAGGGAAGTTTGAGCAGCACGAGCATGGACCTGGATGCTTGAAGTTGCTGTGGGGAATAAAGACCAAGTGGCAGACGCACAGGGGTAGTGTTTTCCCGCTGAAACTGGGCACTGGCTGGGTCATTACCAGAGAAATTGGGGAGCCAGGTGACACCTGGAGAAGGGAGACTAATAGGTCTGTGATGACCCTGACCCAGATAGTCCCCAGTCTGGTTGGAAAGTTGGGCTGTGTGAGAGGCCGGGTGCTTGTTAGGAGTGGCAGGCTTGAACAGAAGGAATTTGTTCAAAAGAAAAGGCTCCCAGTGGCTGTTTAGGAAATTCTCCTGCTGTGGCCACCCATGCCTCCCTGGCTGCACCCCTACAGCCTTCAGAGCCTCAGCCACAGCTGTCCCTGATGCCACAACCACAACCATGCCCATTCCCTCCCCAGGCCAAAGCAGTGGGGGAAACCTGCCCAGTGGACCTGCAGTCCCATTAATGCAAGCCTGACCCTGTCTCCACTTCCTCAGCAGCGGAGGCCACTCTCCCACAACTGATGTCCCAGAGGCACACACCCAAACACGCTGCTGAAGACATAGCAGTGCTCCTGCCCAGGAGGACCGGACTGGCTCACAAAGAGGAAGGAGGAGGCGCCCCACAGAGCAGAGCAACAGGGCTCAGGGAGTCAGCAATCCCCAGAAAGACTTAAATCAGTGAGGGAGCTGAACTACCCTGAAGAGACTTTCAGAGTCCGTAGCACCTAGGTCAGCAAAGAGCAAGAAGGTGGTATGTGAGCTGCCCCCTATTGGTGCACCTCAAGGACAGCACAACTGGTGGACTGAAGCCATAGGCCCTGGTGCACAAGGGCACTGGGGGCCCGGCAGTGAACTGAAGAACTGGGCTGGAGGCTGGGCAACTGTGAAGAGTGCAGCCTAGACCTAGGCCCTATCAATGCAAAACTATAGGGAGAAAAGTGAAACCCAACCCACCTTAGCCTGCTGCGGCCAGAAGACCTACAGAACTCACTTTGCAATTTAAAGCCACCAGGAGGCTTTTATTTTCTTTCTTCCTTTTTTTCCCCCTGCACAAGTGAAACAATAAGATCCGGAGCTCTGAAAGGACCAGAATCAGAACCGAAGAGGGATCACTCCAACAACTGAGACAGTGAGACAAATTTCACTTTGCTATTCCAGAGACCCTGCAACTTACTGTTTATTCATATTATGATTTTTCATTATTTTTACTTCTTTTATTTTATTAGCATTTTTTAATTTGTCTTCTTTCTGTTAGTTTTCTTCATTTTGTTTAATTGCATTGTTTGGTTTTCCTTGTTCTCTCTTTCATAGTGTATTTTTAATTTTCCTTCTTTCACTTCACTTGTGTTCCATCCAATGGCACACTACTATAGGTTGTGTACTTCCTGTTCTTGTTATTCAGATCACATAGGATCAGTCATATGACTGCTGTTCCAGTATTACTGTAAAAAACTGTTGCTCCATTCAGTTGCAAATACTGCACAGCACCCCTCCTAGATTAGCCCAGTTCATTGTCTTCCGGAACATTATTACTGTTGTTGTTAACTCTATTCTTCTGCATACTACCCTTATTATCTATCCTTTACTCTCACTATATCTCATAATATGACCTCCCACAAGCTCACTGATTTCTGGATTCAACTCACAATCCATCCCTCTTCTATCAAGAGTCTTATCTTTCTTCTGACCTTTCTAAAATGTGGCTAGTTGGGTGAAATATCACAGTTAACACTATACTTATCCAAAGGATCTATCTCTTCTCTACACACTGGTACTTTAAATCCCACAGAATATTCTCCCGCTGACATAATCCAATTTGCCTTCCCCCAGCAACTGATCACATACAAGAGTAGGTGGGAGCTGCGAACACCAATACACCTGCTGGAAGAAGAACCCACCAACAAAGGAACTACCAGAAGACAGTAAAGGAAGATGGTGGAGGAGTGAGTGGAAGCCCCTCCTCCCAGGACCAATCTGGAATTACAATTAAACTGGGAAGAAATTATCCAGAACAAAAAACTGAACAATAGTGAGAAAGAAACCTTATAACTTCAGACAGACAGGAGAATCAGCTTTGCCACAACCTGTCTGCACCTGCACAACAGCATACAAGACATGGTAGATGAATGACCCTCAGTCAACCAGCTGGAGGGAAGGACCCACTAAAGAAAGACCCAACAACAATCAAAACCAAAACACATACTGAAAGCCAACATAAAAGACAGCCCAAGAGAAGCAAGTCCAGGAGATCAAGGAGACTGCACACTGAATCTCACAGGTTTCCTACCATAGAAGTCCACACCAGAGACCTAGAGAGTCAGACAGATCAATTTAAGAAGCAGAGGTTGACAAGAAGAGTCTCACAAACAATGGGAACATAAAGAAACAATCCCCAAACCAAAAGAAAGGAGGAGGCCTCAGAAAGAATGCCAAATGTAATAGAGACAAGTCAACTACTAGATATTGAGTTCGAAGCAATGGTAACAAGGAAGCTCAATGAGCTCACAGAGAATTCCCAGAAACTACAAGGAAACTACGATAAACTCACTGCAAACTATATCATCATGAAAAAGGAAATAGAAACTATCAACAAGGGTCAAGAGGAAGTGAAGAATACAATTTCCGAATTGAATAACACAGTAGATGGAATCAATAGCAGGCTAGATGAAGCAGAGGATAAAATCAGAAAGGTGGAGATGAAGGACAAAAAAACGCCCAGAAAGAGCAATAAAAGGAAAAAAAACTCAGAAAGAACCAAGAGGTGTTAAGGGAACTGTGCAACACTGAAACGTAATTATGTCCATATAATAGGGATACTAGAAGAAGAGCAAGGGATAGAGAAACTGTTTGAAAAAGTAATGATGGAAAACTTCCCTAATTTGATGAGAGAAAATGTCACACAAACCCAGGAAGCACAGAGAGTCCCAATCAAGAGGAACCTAAAGAGGCCCACCTCAAGACACATCATAATTAAAATGGCAAAATGCCAAGACACAGAGAGAATCTTAAAGGCAGCAAGGGAGAAACAGGAAGTAACATACAAGGGAGCCCCAATAAGACTAGCAGCTGCCTTCTCAATGATGACAGTCCAACCCACAAGAGAATGGGAAGAAATATTCCAAGTAATGAAAACAGGAGGCTTGCAACCAAGATGACTCTGTCCAGCAACAATCTCAATTAAAATAGAAGGCCAAATAGGAGTTCTCAGATAAAAGAAGCCTCAAAGAATACACCTCCTCCAAACCAGCTCTGCAAGAGATGCAAATGTCTGCTTTAAGAAAAAAAAAAAAGAATGACACAGAGAGGAACACAGGTACAAAAAAATGGCAATGAATAAGTACCTATAGATAATACACTTAAAAATAAATGGATTAAATGCTCCAATCAAAAGACACAGAGTAGTTGAATGGACAGGAAATCATGACCCACAGATATGCTGCCTATAAGAACCTACCTCGGAACAAAAGATGTAACACATACTGAAAATGAAGGGTTGGAAATAAATATTCTAAGCAAATGGACAGGAAAAAAAGCTGGGGTAGTAATACTCTTATCAGACAAAAGAGACTTCAAACAAAGGGCCATAAAAAGAGACCCAGAAAGTCACTTCAAAATACTCAAAGGAAGAATCCATCAATAAGACATAAACATTGTAAACATATATGCACCCAACCTAGGAGAACACAAATACATAAAGAAAATCTTGGAGGACTTCAACATATTGACAGCAACAAATTTATAGGAAGGAGTATTAACGCCCCACTCAAAAATGGATATATCTTCCAAACAAATTACAAACATACTGCAGCACTGAACAATATCCTAGATCAAGGTGACTTAATTGATATTTACAGTGTCCAGATCAAATGAATTTAACTGGTATACATAGAGCCTTTCATCCCAAAAAAGCAAAATACATTCTTTTCAAATGCACATGGAACATTTTCAAAGATAGACCACATGATAGGACACAAAACAAGCCTCAACAAATTCAAGAAAATTGAAATCATATAAAACATTTTCTCTGACCACAAGGGACTGAAACTAGAAACCCACCTCAAGGAAAAAATTCAAAAACATTCAAACTCATGGAGATTGAATAGCATGCTATTAAACAATGAATGGGTCAAGAATGAGATAGAGGAAGAAATCAAAAAGTTTCTAGAAACAAATGAAAATGAACTCACAACAACCCAAAACACAATGAAGGCAGTCCTGAGAAGGAAGTTCATAGCAATACATGCCTACCTCAAAATGACAGAAACATTTCAAATAACAACCTAACCCTACACCTACAAGAACTGAAAGAACAACAACAAAGCCCAGAGCAAACAGAAAGAAGGAAATAACCAAGATCAGAGCAGAATTAAATGACACAGAGACTAAAAGCACAATTCTAAGAATCAGTAAATCCAGGAGGTGGTTTTTTGAAAAGATAAACAAAATCGACAAGCCTTTAAGCAAACTCATCAAAAAAAAAAAAGAGAGAGGACTCAAACAAACGCAATCAGAAATGAAAGAGGAGAGATTACAACTGACACCACAGAAATACAAAGGACTGTAAGAAATTACTACGAGGATCTATATGCCAAGAAATTTGAAAACCTGGGTGAAATGGACAAATTTCTAGAAAAATATAATCTTCCAAAACTCAATGAAGAAGAGGCAGAAACCGTGAATAGATCAATAACAGCTGATGACATTGAAGCAGTAATAAAAAAAAAACTCCCAACACACAATACAAAATATTTAAGTAAGATGTAACCCCTATACTTCAAACACTATTCCAAAACATCCAAGATGACGGAAGACTCCCAAAGTTTTTATGAAACCAGCATCACCCTAATCCCAAAGCCAGATAAAGACACAACAAAGAAAGAAAACTTCAGGCCAATAACGCTCATGAACATAGACACTAAAATCCTCAACAAAATATTGGCAAATCCCATCCAACAATACATTAAAAAGATCATACAGACACCATGACCAAGTGGGATTCATCCCAGGGATGCAAGGATAGTCCAATATTTGCAAATCAGTAAATGTAATACATCACATAAACAAAAGCAAAGACATAAATCACATGATCATATCAATACATTCAGAAAAAGCATTTGATAAGGTACAGCACCCATTTGTGATAAAAACACTCAGCAGAGTGGGAATAGAGGGTGCATTCCTCAACATAATAAAGGCCATATACGATAGACCTACAGCCAACATCATACGCAATGGGCAGAAACTTAGTGCTTTTCCACTAATATCAAGAACAAGAACAGGATGTCCACTTTTACCACTCCTATTCAACACAGTATTGGAAGTCCAAAGCACAGCAGTCAGATAAGAAAAAGAAACAGAAGGCATCCAAATTGGAAAGGAGGATGCAAAACTGTCATTGTTTGCAGATGACATGACAGGAAATCCTACAGAATCCACCAAAAAAATACTCAACCTTATAAGTGAATTTGGCAAAAGAGCAGGGTTCAAAGTCAATATTCAGAAATCAAAGAAGTTTTTGTATACCAATAATAAAATATCAGAAACAGAAATCAGGAAAAACTCCCATTTGATACAGCAGCAAGAAAAATAAAGTACCTAGGAATAAGCCTAGCCAAGGATGTAAAAGACCTGTACTCAGAAAACTACACAACACTAAAGAAAGAAATTAAGGAAGACACAAACAAATGGAAACTTGTACCATGCTCATGGATTAGGAGAATTAGCATCATCAAAATGCCCATACTACCCAAAGCAATTTATAGATTCAGTGCAATCCCTATTAAAGTGTCAATGGCATATTAAACAGATATAGAAAAAACATTTCAAAAATTTATAAGGAATCACAAACGACTCCAAATAGCTTCAGCAATTTTGAGAAAGAAGTACAAAGTAGGAGGGATCACAATATTTCATATAAAACTGCATTACAAGGCCACTATAATCAAAACAGCCTGGTACTGGCGTAAGAACAGACACATAGACCAATGCAACAGAATAGAGATCCCAGAAATAAACCCAAGTCTCTACGGTCAAGTAATATTTGACAAGGGGGGCAGAACCATAAAATAGAGTGAAAATCACGTCTTCAACAAATGGTGTTGGAGAGCTAGACAGGTACATGCAAAAAAATGAAACTCAATCACCAACTTACACCATTCACAAAAATAAATTCAAGGTGGAGAAAAGACTTAAGCGTAAGTCGCGACACCATAAAAGTCCTAGAGGAAAACATAGGCAGGAAAATCTCAGAGATTCCACACAGCAATATTTTCAATATGTCCCCTAAGCAAGGGACATAAAGAAAGGAATACACAATTGGGACCTCATCAAATTAAAAAGCTTCTGCACAGCTAAAGAAAACAGTATTAAAATGAAAAGAGAACCAACTATATGGGAAAACAATTTGCCAATGATACCTCAGAAAAGGGTTTGATCTCCAAAATATATAAAGAACTCACATAACTCCACTCCAGGAAGACAAAAAAAAAATTTTTAAATGGGCAAAGGACTTGAACAGATACTTCTTCAAGGAGGATATACAAAGTGTCCAGAGACATATGAAAAGATGCTCAGCATTTCTAGCCACCAGAGAGATGCAAATTAAAAGCACAATGATATACCACTCACACCAGTGAGAATGGCCATCATAAACAAAGCAACCAACAAGTGTCGGAGAGGCTGAGGAGAAAAGGAAATCCTAATGCACCGTTGGTGGGAATGCAGACTGGTACAACCACTATGGAAAACAGTATGGAACTTCCTTAGAAAAGTAAAAATGGAACTGCCTTTTGACCCAGCAATTCCACTGCCAGGATTATATCCTAAGAACCCTGAAACACTATTCCAAAAGAACCTATGCACCCCAATGTTCATAGCAGCAAAATTTGCAATAGCCAAGTGCTGGAAGCAACCTATGCCCATCAGTAAATGAATGGATCGAAAAACCACGGTGTATGTACACAATGGAATAGTACACAGCAGAAAGAAAGAAGGAGACAACAATAAAAAACAAAAGTATTTTTTTTAAAGAAAAGAAAAAAAGAAAGAGCTCTACCTTTTGCAACACCATGGATGCAACCAGAGAAAATTATGCTAAGTGAAATAAGCCAGGTGGTGAGAGGCAAATACCATATGATGTCATCTTTAAGTGGAACCTAATCAACAAAACAAAGAAGCAAGCAAAATATAACCAGAAACATTGAAATTAAGAACAAACTGACAGTAACCAGAAGGGAGGTGGGAGAGGATAATGCGAGGGCAGGGCGGTAAGGACAAAAGTGTTTTCAGGAACAACTATAAGGGACATATGGACAAAACCAAGGGGGGGGTGGAAGTAGGGGAGGGAGGTGAAGATGGCTGGGGTGGGGGGATAGTGGCGGAGGGAATATGTGGACAACTGTACTTGAACAAGAAAGCAGGAAAAAAATACTCTTTCCAGATATGGGCAAAACTGCTCCACAAATTAACAACCATTACTGCTTTAAGAGATTCCTAACCAGGGGGACATTCTCAAAGAGATCCATGGTAGTGCCAACAAATGGTGTAGTACAGCCAATTTTATTTTAAAAGGGAAATGATGGAACACTCCCCAAAAAGAAACAACATACAGCTCTAAGCAACTGTTACTATTGCAATAAGCCATTGGTTTTTTCCACATCTGCCAAATACTTAACAGAAGACATAATGTTTTAGTAAAATCTTTTGAGTTTATATTTAGTAAGAAACTTAAATTTCCTTAAAATACCAGACAAGTGAAACAAAGTCCAATATATCATCCAGCCTTTGAGATTTAAAAATAACATACCTAAGATCCTGAACACTTTCACCAAGTTTTTCCAAAAGAAATTTTATATCTTCACTGATATCTTCATCATCGTACTTTTGCTGTTCCAAGTTCTCCAATTGTTTCAGAACTTTGCACTGAATCATAGCCAGAGCATATTCTTGCCGAGTTTCTCTTTCAGTTGATTTTTCTAAAAAGTTCTGGTTTAGACAAAGACACAGTTTGTTACATGATGTCCTCAGAGCACTGCACATCCTTTTGCACCCTCTCTCCTCCTCCTATGGACAGGTTAACTGTCTCCTTTAAGTGGCTGACTGACTATACTGCAAATCTTTACTTCTTTCCTAAGTATCTGTCCATTATCGGAAATATACTTCTGATTCCTTGCTTACTTACTAGCTTACTAAACACTGTATTTTTTAAAGATTGTATTTATTTATTTTTAGAGAGCGGGGAAGGGAGGAAGAGAAACAAAAATGTGTGGTTGCCTCTTGTGCACCCCTTGCTGGGGACATGGCCTGTAATCCAGGCATGTGCCCCGACTGAGAATTGAACCTGTGACCCTCTGGTTCA
>PVKM010020094.1:0-23627 GCA_004027735.1 Carollia perspicillata | reverse complement strand
TTGGTAAACTTAATCTAATCATGAAGTTGAGCTTCATCTTCTTAACAGGACCTGAAAAAATGAGGAACTACTTGAGAGTTTCGAGGATAGACAGACTTACCTGGCATCATCCACTAAAGAAAAATACCTTATTATGTAAATGAGGAACTGACCACTTGTCTTTTCTTCAACACCCATTCTAAAATAAACACATATGCCTTTTATTACACTTCACCATCACAGGAAGCTGAAAATTAGGAATTGCGTGCCTCATTTGTGCAGCCCACTGAACTGAATACAGTTGGATGCTAGAGAACTGCAGATGTCAGAAAAGTCAGTTATCTGGTACCCAAGCCAGGTAATACATTTAGTAATACATTTGTGGGGTCTGATTCCCAGCATTTCAGCACAGAAACTCACTCCTGTGCATATACACAGAACTGCCCAGTTTCTCAAGCATGGGGGGGAACAAACCTATCTGTGAACCCAGATGCCCAATGTATTGTTCTAACAATGATATTCTTGACTGATTGCTTCTGCCTCCTATTTAGGACCTGCTTCCAGATATCCAGGTATCTTGGAGGCCAATCAGTTATCAGAAGATTTTTCAGTGGGTGTTGACTCAAAACCAATAATGGGAAGCTGAGAAGGGTTTCATCCTCTTTGTGACCACTCTGAACCTGGTATTCTACCACTATTGTACAACCAATCACACTGAATGAAATGTATTAATTTATACAATTGTGTTCCTATGTACCTTAAAGAGCAGAAGCCATGACTTAGCTGCATGATGAATATATTTTAAATTGAAATTGCTAAAATTGTTAAGTTGGACTCTCTTTACCCCCTAAATATAACCCAAATTGGTCAGAGTACCAGCACTTTCCAGATTCAGTATGCATATATCCCTTAGAAATTGCAGAGTAAATCATTCAGACTATTGAGAGGAGAAAAGAATAGAAGGCAAGTGGAGACACCAGGAGACCAATTAAAGAGCTAATAGGTAATTAAGGCAAGGAACAATTGTGAATGGATAAGTGATTATTGTATATTCATATGAGGGAAAACTACAGAATAGTAAAGAACAAACTACTAATCTGTTAACATGAATGAATCTCATAGACATGATGTCAGATGAAAGAAGCCAGGCCCCAGTTGTATACAGTGTGACTCCATTTATGTAAAGTGCAAGGACAGGAAAACCCAGTTTACAGAGACAGTGGTCAGAATAACCGTTTCCTTTGGGAGAGGATAACTGTTATTTGAGAGGAGGGAGGCCATTAGAAACATTCCCTATCTTGATGAGGGCAGTCCCCTGGGGTGGATATGTGTGTGCACCTAAAAACTGCGCTCCTTACTGTATTGTGATCTTTCCCATAAACTCTTTATTTTACATTTTAAAAGGTTTTAAAATGTTCTTGGTGGTCTGGCCTAGGATGGTGGCCAGTACAGGTCTGCAGGAGTGAACAGCTGGCGGAGAGCTATTTAAGAGGTAAAGTCGCTGGGAAGAAGAGACGAGCCAATGCCTGTAAAGTGTTTAGCACGGTGCCTGGCATCTCATAAAGCTCAGCAAAGGTCTGTTACAACAATAACTGCCTGAAAATGTTGGTGAGTTGATTAAATTAAATAATGCATTTAGATCCTTGTCTGGGATATAGTAAATTCTCAACCAGGGGCAGCTTTTTCTTTAATTGACTAGTTTGTAACTGTTTTCATATTCTTTTGGCCTTGCTGGACCTTGCTCTTTTTGATATAATCTAGAGGATAACCTATAGCTTACTAACATAATTTCAGAAAAAAATGTTATCTCCTCTCATAAGTTTTATTAACTAAGTACACTATCCCAGTTGTGTATTGGCCCCTGTGGGACACTAAGGAACCCCTCTTCATAACCTTCCCCAGAAGGCTGGAAGACAAAACCGTATGAAATTGATGCATGTGAGCTTTTACTCTCCTGGTTGCCGCATTGTCATATCAGGATCGTTAGCACCATTTCTTGCAAGAGAGTGTCAAGAGACTCCCTGATAGGGTTAAAGCTCCTTAACATTGTGTGGGAAAGGACATCCCAGCACCATCTGCCAGGCCTGCAATTCCATTAAACTGTCAGCATGATAAATGACAAAGAGAAAGCATTAGAACCAGAGAAAATCTACAGTTGAAACACTGTAGTCATAAAACAAGAAGAACCCAAAAGGACGTAGGGCAAGTACACAAACCATCCTTCATAATAAAATTTTCTCTTGCAAGGAGGGAGCAAAGAGACTGCACTTTAACTCCCGGGTCCAAGCACAGGGCAGGAAGACAATCGGTCATCCCTCAGCCCCGATGTGCGATCACAGATCAGTGACACGTGCTCCAGCAGCTCCATCTCTACTTCCAAACAGGTCTCCTGGGGCTTGTTAAGCACACCTTGTCCACTACGTGCAAGGGGATGGTATTTTGATAGCTGGTTATTCTGTGCATCCCCCTTGCCTTTGCTTAAACAAACAAACAAACATCTCTAAAATGGAAAACAATTTGGTTACTTGTCTTCAATTCAAAATCATCTCGAGAGCTCAGCCACCCAGAGCATTGCTGCCCTGCTTCTAAATTTAGCTCCCACCCATGACGTCTTCTGTAAACAGAGCGCAGGCAATCAGTTTCTGAATATTTGGGTTTTGGAATCAGTTCCAATGAGTCTCACTTAAAGTCACCAAGTAATAATGTTAATATTAAGAGCAATATTGACTCTATGGATCATAAGAGATTACTACTGAAGTGCTAAGAGATTAAAATGACTTGGAATATACCTTCTCCTGGTAGCAAAGGAGCTAGTGACAGCAAAATCACAAATGATCTCCGTGCATAAAACGTTGCCAGAATCATCCCCAGAGACTGATTTTTTAAACGAGAAACTTTATAAACACCGAATCAAAATTAGCATTTATGTAATCTTGGGTTTTCCTCACACTTTAACCAAATCTAGTAAAACGAGATTAGTGATGGCAGAGTAAAAATGCAATTATCTCAACAACAAAACCAAGCATACCGGAATCATAACAATGTTGCCTTTTTCTGCATTTTCTGCGTGCATGCTGGGTCACCGCACAGAAATGCTTGAGTGCAGTGAGCAAAAACACTATTCTTTGCGCGCCTTAGGTTTAGGACATAAAGTGGTTTTTCTTCTGAGCTTAAGACACATGGGGTTAGAGTATTTTATTGCCTTGGAAATGAAAAGTTAATAACTGAGTTAACCAGTTGGGTACGTAGGTGCTTCAATCAGATCATTAAACACAAACCTTAATAAGTTTCTTGGTCAAAATCAGAAGAAAACAGAGACACAGGAAACAGATGAAAACATCTCTTGTCTCTTCTACTGTGTAGGCCAATGAGGTAGTTATTCCTCCATTTCAAATGAGGTAATAGGCACTTAAAACACCTGGCAGTTGTTCCACTGCTCAATTTGCGTCTCAACATTTGTATTATGTTAAAGGAAAGAGAAATGAGGTCAGCAGACTCAGTAAGAACCCTGTTGCTTTTTGCCAACTTATTCAATATGAAAATCAATATCCAGTTATTTGATGTATTTCCCTATGTTGCCTTGTTGTTTCAGTTAATCTTTGTTATGAATTTTCTTCATAGGTTTTCTAGGAATCTCCTTCAACATTTCCACAAGCCAGAATTCATGGTTTAAAATCACTCTGGGAAAAGGTCGGAGGACTACAGAAGAAAAACAAGCCCATGCCTCCTCCTGGGTGAATTTTGTTCCTGTTTTGCTCCTAAAAGCCTTCACAGCTCTTCTCTGCTAGTCTAAAGCTCCCCAAAGTCAAGCTTACAGAAAAGTTTGTGGTGACTCAGGGGTGCACAGCCCGTGAAGGAATGAGAGGGTGCTGTGAGGTATGAGAAGCAGTGGGCTATGGTGTGGTTTGGCTCTCAGGTTTTGCAAAACTCGTGATACCAGTGCTACCATAAGCACTTCCTACTCCCCATCTCATTCTAATCCACTGAAGACTCTCTTTGGCGGCCCAGTTTTTTAGACAAGAGATCCGACATTCAGAGCAAGTGGTAAGTTGCGCCAAGTCCCACAAGGAGGAAACAGCAGGTCTACATCTGAGTGTTGAACTGGCTCATGACCACGCACACACACAGCTCCAGGTATTTTACTTTAAAAACTGCACAGTGACACTCTACAGGGGTGCTGGGAGCAGCCAATGGTGAACATGTAATATATGGAACCCTTTGGGAAATAAAGAGTGCAACACTGCCCTGGCTGGTGTAGCTCAATGGACTGAGCACGGGCCTGCGAACGGAAGGATCGTGGTAGGAGTCCCACCCAGTCAGGGCACATGCCTGGGTTGCAGGCCAGTTCCCTGCAGGGGACACACGAGAGGCAACCATACATTGATATTTCTCTCCCTCTCTCCTTCCCTTCCCCTCTAAAGAAAAATAAAATAAAATCTTTTTTAAAAAAAGAGTGCAACACTAATGTATAGGTGTTGTACAATTCTTAAATCTTTGGGCTTCTACAGAACATCTGTCTTAAACTGAACTAAGCAAAAATCATGTATTGGCCCATTTAACTGGCAAGTCCAAGGCAAGCAGGGGTGTCAGGCAATGCCGTCAGGGTTTTCTGTTCGTGTCTCTTGTCTCAATTTTCTTCTGCTTCAGCTGCATCATTGTGCAGGCTCTTCCTCCACGGTGGCAAGATACTCAACCTATTCTCAGCTCCAGAAGAGCAGGACACTGTCCTAGGTGCTACAGTAAATATTCCAGGAGAGCTTCTTGTTATGCCATCCCTCAACCAATCCCTGGAATCAGGGGGTGGAGTGATATGCTGATAGGTTTAGGTCTGAGCCACTGTTCTCCTCAAGAGTTTAAATTCAAGTTAGCTTCCTACATACCATGGGGACTGGGGCTGGGAGTGGAGCTGGGGGTGGGGGGTGCTCCAAGGAACTGGAGCTACCTTACCAGAAGAGGAAGCCTCCCAGAAAAACATCCCCTAAAATATTTTAATAATAAACACTTTGCTTCCTGTTTGTTTGTAAGACGATGACGGAGAATGCCTAGTAAATAATATTAGCTAACAGATATATATATAGAATGCTCCAGAATTAGAAAGCGCTTCCATACTCAATGTATCATTCTATTCTCATTATATTCTTACCAAATACAAATCATCATTTTATAGATAAGCAAACTGAATCTAGGCGTGGTTCAGAGATTTGTCCAAAGCCACCTAGATGAGAGGCAAAGCCAGAACTTGAACCTCTTCTGATCCTAATTCACTCCTCTGAGAAGCTAGGGTAGGTTTAATACCCTGGATTTTGGTGAATATGTCCTGGAAGCAAATTTGCCTTAAAGATTTCATTACTAACAACAAAACGTTCAGAAAACATCCTTCTAACTTATACTTTGAGGACACATCAAACTGTCCTTTGAGTGTGGACGTCTGTAAGAAAACCTGCCATTCTTTTTGTTATTCTGGACATTCCTGGTGGCACCATACATTGTGGGTCCAGTCTTCTGGGAAGACAATTTGGTAATAAAATATGAAGAGCTATAATAATGTCCATATCCTTTGACTTCCAATTCTACTCCTTGGAATTTGTCCTATAAAAATGATTAAAATAAGTGAAGAAAAGTGCATGTGTATAAAAACATTCATAGCAACGTTAATCACAACATCACCATTTTAGAAGTCGAAGAGATAATATATGTAAAGTGCTTAGCAGGATGCCTCCTAATCCGTTCATGTAGGCTGCAAGAATGCCCTGCTCACCCCTGCAGACTGATGGGCCCACACATCTGTGCTCCGTCTGCACGGATGGCTCTTTCCCCAGATACCTTCGACCCTCCTCTTCCTTTCCTTCAGGTCTCCGCCCACATGTGACCCCACTAGAGAGGACTTCGCAAACCACCCTCTCTGAGTAGCACATTCTCGCCGTTCTTTCTTGTTTATCTCTTTTATGTGCTTTGTCTGGCTAGTACTTATTTCTACCACAAATGTTACATACTTACTTAGATTTTGTTATTGTCTTTCTCTTCCTCATGAGAAAGTGAGCCCCGTGAGGGCAGGGACTTTGGTTAGTTCACCGCGATGTGTCCTTCACCTGGAACAAAATCTGGAATGCTGTTGAATAAATATTTTTTCCTGTCTTTATTAGCATTCTTCAACCCTTGGTTTCCATATTTGTCCACATCAAACATTTTTATTTTGCCAACTCCTTTTTTTTTTGTCAGAAGCAGGGCTTTGGCATCAGCAAGGCGGGTCAGTATCGGGGAGGCTCTGACAAGCAGACCCAGAAGGCCTGCTGGGAGGCCGGAGGGCCAGGATCTGAATGTAAAAGCACGGGCCAGAGTTGGTATTCTTGGGAAGGACGCATGAGGAGTAAGTCTTATGGTGAGCCCAGATCTGCATAGCGGGATGGTGAGAAAAGGATGAGGGGTCTATAACCTAGGGTGTAATCAGATCAGGTACAGGCCAGGCACAGAGGAGTGTGTTTTCAAGGATCTTACCATAGGAAAATTAAGTTTCTGGAAAAAAATTTAGCCACTGGGCTATATGAGATGCCAGAGGAGAATTTCACTATTGAGAAGGTAAATTCCCAGCACAGACCCCAGTTACTGAGGTACACTGAGGACTGATATACACTGATCAGAGTCGAGGCCTGCCCCAGATGGAAGTGCAACTCCAGGAGCCCAAACTCATCTCTCCAGAAAAAGAGCTGCAGGTGTTGGCTGATAGAGGCCAAGGTGCTCCAAAATCAGGCAGGGAGATCAGGCATAGAACAGACAGTGCTGAGCATCCGGGGATGTGGTGGCTTTGTAATACGGTGACTAAGCCAGACTAAACTACACATCTCAGAAGTCCCATCCACCTAAGGTTCCAGTTTGGGAGGGCCAAAAAATACACTTCATGCAAGATTTAGGGGGTTAAAAAGATTTAGAGGGTGGCCATTTTTACTCTTTATGCTCAGAAGGTGGAGGCAAGATTTTTACAGCTCACTCGGGTTGGTGCTTATCTGCTGGCTCACCTCGTTAATGTGAGGCAGTGACTAGGCCTATAACTTACCCTGGGAACTTCCTCCCAGGTAACTCCATCTTGCCTGGATCCTCCTGCCCCTTCTCCTACCTCTGGGTCAGGAATGTGTTGAGCTTTAGGATGAAGACGACCAACTTCTGCAGACACCTGTGGCATCCAGGTGGGAGGCAGTGAGAATTGACCTGGGGTCTAGCGTATGCTCATGGATTCCAGTTGGTCCTTGCTCTCCCACTTTCTATCCATCCTCCCCTCCCAACTGGCTGCCTGCAGACTGCAGGATCCATGTCAGCTTTGAGATGACAGCCTTAGAGGGACTGTTTAAAGAGCTCCCACAATTATGTCCATTTAGGGAATCATATACTTACAAATTGTGGAGATATATATATCCTAGGGGCTCTAGTTCTCTAATTGAACGCCGACTGATACAAAGCAGATCTGTGTGGAAGGCTAAGCTTGCCTGCCAAAGTCTATTATAAGGTTAATTTTGTCTCAAAAAAAAAACCACATTAACAGCCTGCACATCACGAAAAACCTATTATAATTTAGTTAATGTCCAGTGTAAGTGTTAGTCTACTCCCAATAGAGAAGGTTACTGCCACAAGTCTAAAGTGCAATAACAGGAAATCCATGACATGAAAGGTAATTATGTAGAAACGTCTCGCATTATTTACTCTGAATAAAATGAATGCTCATCAGTAATGCTGGAGAGTTTGGAGAGTTATCCTGCTGGGTTGTTTAAAATTAATTTCCACAGACCTTCTTTTGACCAAGCAATAGATTTTCCTGAACATGTCATCCCTTTCAACACATCTTTGATTCTGCCATTTGACATGAACCTTGTAAGTTCTATTCTTAAAAAACTTACTTAACTGGTTGGGAGATTGAAAAATATTCTTGCAAAGAAAAGACATGCTGCTGTTACCGCTCAAGTGTTTAGCTTAAGAAGCAGAATCACTCGGCTTTTGAATAAAGAATCACTACAAATACTTAGTAGTTTTATGTTCTGATATGACTCTGTATCAAACTGTCACACTGATAAATTCATTGAAAGTTTAAGGCTGGGATTTGGGGTCTGCACAAGCTATGAATTATTCGTTCTACCATCAATCTACTAACATCTCAGAAAGACGTATCTGTTGGTGATAAAGTTCCACTAATGTGCAATTGCGGGCTAGGTGGAACAACAACGACAACGTGCCTCCCGTGTTCTGAATCAGAGAAATGCTAATTCTATGGACAAAGTGCTCATTTTCATAATTAAGGTATGAATAGTGTTGCTATATCCACAAAGGAAAGCAGGCACCATTCTCAGGTTTCTCTTGGTTTAACAAAGCAGCCCCATGGACTCCGGGAGTCTGCTCTGTGCTTCGGATATATTCACTCATCCAGTCGCAAGATAGTGAATGAACAATGGATTTAGTAGCAAAGCAAAGTTGAACTGAATTCAAATTGTTAACTTTATGTGTATCTGTTGAGAAAAGAGTTGGTGGGAAAAACATTGCGGGGGGATTGCCTTTGTGGTTGGATCTCTTTGCCTTTTCTAAGGACAGCATTTATAAAACATTTTCTCCGTATCAGGATCTGGGATTTTTATTTTTACATACACCATCTTTAATGCACAGCTCTGCTAGCTGGATACCGTCATTCTCTCCATTTTAAAAACGAAGAAGCTGAGGTTCAGAGAGGTTAAACAACTTATTCCAAGGTCCCAAACCTCGGAAGTATTGGTGCTGGGATAATGAACCTGGTCTATCGTCAAAGCCTATGTTCTTAATTACTTCTTGCTACAGCCTTAACTTTACAAAAAAGTAGACGTGGGAAGACCACAGAGAGAAAAATGACACAGACACCGGCCCGCAGTGTCCGCGGCATTATGGATGAGACATGAGACAAATTCACATGGACCACCGAGTCCTGTGGAGGAAAAGGGACGGCACAGCTACTCCCTCAAGGGAGGAGCGCCTCAGAGAGGCCTGGCCATGCTCTCAAGGGGAGAGCACGCCAACCCTTGCCCAGACAAGCTTATGTTGGGTTCAATTAGCACAGGAATACAGGTAAAGTTCATTAATTATTGTCAGGCAGTAAGGATCAAACAATAGATAGCATACAAAGAACTCTGAGGGCCTATTCTGAGTCAGGGTCTGTTAGCTAAAGGCTACAAAACTTTGGGAAACAAACTCATTTCCTGCTCCAACCCTTATCATTTAATTGAGAGCTTTCTTAGCAAGGGAGTTTTCACAGAATTTTAGATATTCTTTCTCAGGCCTGATCACCTGGGGAACCCGCCCTTTCCAGCACAGGGCTACACCGCCCTCAGCCATCATTTCAGGCTTAAGTCAGGCAGGGAAGTAAGGCAGCTGAGAGTTTAGGAGACTTCTGGCAGACAGAATGAGGATTCAGGCTTCGTCAAAGCCAAGGGGTGAGGATCCATCACCCCCTTTTACTATAGCCCCCCAAGTCCTTCCCTGGGGCCTCCACCTGATCATGCCTGTCTTAGGTTCCCCCCTTGGGGAATCTTACCCGTCATTGGCTAACTGTTCAAGCATTGAAGGCCAGTCATGGAAAAAGGAGCCGAAGTGGCACTCCTTTCAGGGAGATAAGCTTTGTCTCCTTAGCGGCTTACGGTCTGAAGGTCGCTCACTCAGCCTTAGCCATGTGGGGGTTTCAGCTCCTGAAACCAGGCAGGGCAGTTCCCAACAGAAAAAGTATTTTGTGTCTTTGGGACATGGTTCTTGTATTATTCATCTGATGTTGTGAAACAAATCGCCCCTGCATTAGCAGTTTATAACAGTAAGAATCACTTATTATCTCCTAACTCCATTTACAGGGGTGGGCCAACATAGGTTTACAGTTCTTTGTATGGGAAAATACAAATTTTCCCATAATAGTAATACAAGTAAATAATAATACAAGAATAAGCTGTTTGCATACCACGACTGTAAACCTACTTTTGCCCACACCCTGTACCTGGGTCAAAAATTTGGCAGTGGTTTGGCTGAATGGTTCTAGCTTGAGTCTCTCGGGAGGTTAAATGTCTGCTGTGCCTTCAGCCATCTGCACCCTTAACTAGGGTTGGAGGATCTACTCCCAAAGGGTCTCACCCGAAGAGCTGCCAAGGTGGTGCTGGCTGTTGGTAGGAGGCCTCAGTCTTCCTGCACGTGGGCCTCTCCAAAGGGCTGCTGCAGTGTCCTCACAGCTTGATGGCTGGCTTCCCCCAGAGGCAGCAATCCAGGAAACCAAGGGAGAAGCTGCAATGCCTTTTACAGTCTACCCTCAGAAGTCATATACTGGGACTTCCACAGTATTCTTTACTCATATAGGCCAACCTTGATGCACTGTAGGAGGGAGCTACACAAGTGTGTGAATACCAGGAGGTGAGAATCCCTGGGCCTCATCTTGGAGGCTCATCACCTCAGTCCTCCTGCCACTCCCCTGGCAGTTAACAGAAACATTAGGCCAGTGACAGTGTGTCAGTTGCCCAGTGCAGAGTGAGAAAGTGAGAAAATTGCTGAAAAACCGCTGAACCGCAGAGTGTCCTTAGCTAGTGGTGTGCATCCCAGAAACGGAAAGCAGGTGGGCTCAGACTTCCTGCTATGTAGGTGAGGGAGAGTTTTCCACCCTGTCTGGAGTAGCTGGCAGTAAACAAGAGCAGTCAGAGAAAGATGGCTTTTAGAAGATGAGAGAGAGAGAAAGTCAACATGAAAAAGACAGTGGAGAGAGGAACACAGAGAACTGGAAACTACAGGAGGGAGAAGAAATGCAAAGAAAACTGAAGAACAGGGATGAGCACATGATGAGGCAAAAGCACGTTTAAAAGGATTTGAAGCAAAGGCATCAAATTACAGGAGACCTTGCACCCAGAGCACCCACACAGCAGGAGAGCAGGTCGGAAAAAGACACAGAACTAGAACTAGACACACACGAGAGACAGTGTTCCCTGGTTAGGAGGGCTTGTGATGGGAACTAAGCCTACACCTTGGCCAGGGATTTTTTCCAAAACAAATTGTATATGTGTGAGTATGTGTGTGTATACATACATACATACATACATATATATATATATATATATGTATATATATGTATATATATACACATATATGTGTGTGTGTATGTATATATATATATATACACACACATATATCAAAAGTAATACATGTTGTGGAAAACTCAAACAGTACAGAAATAATAAAAATAGAAAGGAAAATTCCCCCATTTCCTAAAGATGATGACCACCTTCAATCATGTGTGTGTCCTTGCAGACCCTTCCCGAGACTGTGCAGCCTCACAGAGAAATACACACAACTGCCTTGTGTGTGTTGTGTTGCACTTCCTATGTTACTCAACAACACAGCTTCGACGCTCTTCTGTATCAGTAACTACAGCAACACCTCATTCTTCTTAAGTTTCTTGGTATTCTGTTTTATGATTGTTGTATGACTTATTTAACATATCTGTTACAAAAGGACCTATGTATTGTTTTTAATTATTCACTGCTATGAATAAACATGATGAAGGAAACAATCTATGCAATATCTTTGCATAACTGTGGGAATACTTCTGTAGAAAAAAGTCCCAGAAGTAAGATTGCTTGATCAAAGAACACATTCAAATTTTTAATAGAGATTGCCTTCCTCAAAGGTTGTACCAATTTTACATTAGATAGTTATGATGATCTCAACTAGATATTTATGATGGTATTTATTATTAGGATTATCTCATATTTATGATTACATTAGATATTTATGTTTATTTCTACATTAGATATTTATGATTACCTTGACTTCTACGATTGGCTCAATCTTTATGAAAGATTAAGCCAACTCAAGAACTATCAGGTTATTCACAATGTGAATAAGTTATCATCAAATATGTAGCTCTAAATCTGGTATGTTACAGAGAGCATTCCATGCCCTCGGAAGGAGTCATGACATTGCAGGGTACAATATGCCAGATGAGCCGGGCATTATACTCACCCAAGTCACTCTGTGCTTGTTGCCACAGGTTCATGGTATGTACTAAAGCCTTCCCGGCTGTTGTATGGCTCCAGTCCAGAAGCCACAGTGTTTCGCTGATGTTTCCTCCACTTCCCAACTCCCAGACTTCTTCAGGAATGTCTTCTATCAAGAAAAAGCACCCACTGAGCCAGGACCAGGGTAGGGTGTATTGACTTTGATTTGTGACCCTTCTCAGAAGTATTTGTGTTTTGCCTTGGCTGGTGTAGTTCAGTGGATTGAGCATGGGCCTGCTAACAAAAGGATCACGGTTCGATTCCCAGTCACGGCACATGCCTGGGTTGCGGGCCAGTTCCCAGCAGGGGACACATGGGAGGCAACCATACACTGATATTTCTCTCCCTAACCCTTCCCCTCTAAAGGTAAAAAAATAAAATCTTTTAAAAAAAGAAGTATTTGCGTTTTAGAATTGAGTGCAGAGAAATTAATTTATAGTGGTGATGTTTCTGTTTACAGTGTCGAAGGAGATTTAAACAAATAGAAGGGAATGGAAAGTCACTAAAGACAACAGTTGCCTAGAAACTAGGCAACTAGTTTGTGGCAACTAGTTGCTGCAAATCAGTGAATGAACGTGCTTCTATTCACGCTTAGGTGTGTCTGGTAGCATAAGGCTGCGGTCCCAATCAATAGAGTAGCATCTACTATTAAATATTTTCAATTACCCTGGTAGATCTCTAGTATAGTTACCACCAGGCAACCTTCTCCTTTCCCTGCCCTCCTGTGACCCCTCTATCCAGCTCCTTCTCTAGGCTTCACTGCAGACGGAGAGGCACAGCTAGCAGGGGCCTCATGCCCTCCCTGAATCCATATAAAGACTACACTGCAGGTGCACTTAACCTCACCCAGGAACTTCACTGCAAATCACCTTCAAGATGCATTCAAAGCTTTAAAGAAATGAAAAGCATCTCTGCTTGATGAAGTTCTGAGGGCCAGTAAATAGGGTAAAATTGCCATTTAAGCCAATCTTCGGAATAATTGGAATGCTTCTCACAATGTTATTTTCTTCTACAAATACTTTCTTTGCTTCTAGCCTACCATTTCTCTATCTGGTCATAAATTTGGCTAACTGAACTCCAGGTAGACACATTCGGGCATGCGTTCATATTTATTTACCTCCCCCTTAGGATGCCACCACTCCGTATTCCCTTCCTCACACCCAGCCCACTCACACCCAGGCTGACAACCGTGGTTTCCACTCCTGCACCTTAAATGGTAAGATGGGCTCTCCATTGACTGGGCTCACTGGGATCTGATGTGGTCAGCTGTGGGCCAGGGGTCTGGCTGGCCAAGGTCCTCAGGGGCAGAGCAACTAAGAGTCACGCAGAGTGATTCACAATGCCCCAGCCCAATTTGCAAAACCAATATAGTTATTTACTGTTCTAAGTCACTGTCCAATTCAGTGGTCAGGTAGGGGGGCAAATCTTCTTCTTAGCAAATAATGACCAGAAAGACACATCATGAGCATTATTTCATGAGCATTGAATTCAGAGAACATGGGTTGGGATGGCTCCCTTCTGTAGGTGGTCCCCATCTTATGTAAACACTAAGTTTTATTCTTCTTATTTGAGGGCCATGGGTCAGTTGGTGTGTAAAATGTTCAGGACTCTGACATACAACTTCCTTTGGACATTGTTAAGTCGTTAATGCTTGTTTGTCTAGTTCACATGTTCAACCTGTATGAGCAAGGCACTGAGTTAGGGCTACTATAGAAACAGTCTTAAGTGCTGAAAGAGAAACAAGCATGACCAGGCATGGTCTTTAAAATATATATTTGTTTTAACAAAGCCAACAGGGTAAGAAATACACATATCCATTGCCAAATGTACAATTATCTAGAGTAAAGTTACAGAATAGGGAAGGGCTAGGAGACCTGCAGGCAGTGGATCGGGCCTCTGACCCACAACCTGCGCTGACCCTTCTGCAGCAGCCCATCCCCTGCTCTGCCAAAGCACCCAAAGGCGCGGCTTCAGCCTTGTGGTGGATGTTGAACAGTCCTGGGGTCCAGCCCGAGTCAAGGACAGCTTTGGAAATGCTGCTTGCTGGGCTGGATTGAGACAATTAGACAGGAAATAGCTATGTTAACTCCATGGTTCTCACTCACACTAACATAAGTACAGTGTGATAGAGACTACTCGTTAACCCCCCAAAATTTATGGTCCCTCTTCTATAGGGGGAATTTCTTGCTGGGAGGTAACTGTCCAACCATAGACTTGTTTCCCAGCAGTCCTTATATCTAGGTTTGACCACATGACTAGTTCACAGCAATGGAATGTGAGCAGAAATGAGAGGTGCCATTTTCAGATTTTTTTTTCCATTATCTGGAACCAGAAGACAGAGGTCTGCAAGATGGAAGGAACCTGGGTGTCTGGATGACCACGGGTAGAAAAGCTCCATGCTGAACAGGATTACACACATCAGACTGTTATGTGATAGAGAAATAAATTTATCTTGTGTCGAGCCACCAACATGTTTGAGGTTTATTTATTTATTATAGCAGGTAGTTTTACAGAGAGAGAGAGAGAGAGAGAATGAAACTTGTGGAATAAGAGGTGAGAATCTACTCCCCATACTCTGCCTATAAGAAAAAGAAAAAGCATTTGGAAGTTTTCGATCTCACAACACTCCGAAGGAAAAAGTAGTTGGGAAAAGGTTTTAACAAGTAGTGAACACATGTCAGGGTGATCGTGAACAAACTCATGTCTCAGAGCAAATATTCTACTCTCTGTTTCCCTGGTGTCCCCTCATGATTGAGTTCTGCAGGCGGGAATAGTGAGGAAGCAGCCAAGAGAAAAGTGGATCCTTCTGCAGGTTAATTTGGGGGACAAGCTTCCCATTCCCCAGGAGGACCAGTCACTAAGGCCACTGGGTCAAAGAGTTGTCAGCTGTAGAACCCGTGCACCAGGAAGGGTGGTCAGAGAGCATTCCCAAACACCTGCACTAGCTGGCAGAGTGTGATGCCAGCTGTCCCATGAGGGCCAGTGGGCGCTCCTGGGGGAAGACATCACAACCCCTTGGAGGATGCGGAAGGCTGCAGAGAGGAAGGCATTAGAGATTCATTCTGAGAACACAGCATCATTTTGACAAAGGCTTTCATGAGGAAAAAAAGGCCCAGTGAGAAAAATGGTGATTCTCGAACAAGTGGTCATTCTGTGCCTCTACAAACCACTCCATCAACTTTCAGGTGCTTTCACAAGCCTTACCACTCCTCACGTTTGCTCGCACCCCGAGGAGTGGGCCGCCTGTTTGGTCTGCCATGCGAGATCTGTGATGTGAGCATAACACCTGCGTGTTGCTTTCCTATCTTTTTACTACAAACTCATATTTCTTACTTTGTAAAATGTATGTCTCCAAAGAGCCAATGTATTTATTTAACCATGTTAGCCAATAGGTTCATTCTACATTTGCCTTTGGTTATAAATTCTTCTGACTTTGTATTTCCTGAATCAGATATAAAACACTAGTGAACATATATGAAAATCAAATCCATTGCTTCCCATGGGATCAGAAGCCTTTGGAAGACTCTGTCTAATTGATGTAGCCACCATTCCCCCTCCCTGAGGAGCAGCCTTGGCTCTTAAGTCCTGTATTAACAACCATACTATGCATGGGTCAATGAAAATGAACAGAGCAATGTGTTATAACCAGGGTCAGAGCCCCTATGGATCACCTTCTCTTCCCACGGCTTCAGCCCTTGAAAGATCCCACCAGCATCGAGAAACTTGAGGGAGGAAAAAAAAAAAACAGCAGCTGAAGCCTCTGGAAACATTTTTACAACAAATGTATAGATTAAGAAACTCTTTTTTTATAACAATATACCATATTTTTCAGACTCCAGGATGCACTCCCCCGCACAAATTTGGGAGGAATAATGGTTGTTAATGCTGCTGTTGAGTTCTGTTTACATTTACATTGGTGAAATATTATGTTTTTGTGTTATTAAATATTTTACCACATTTTTTGCTTCAAAATTTTTTCCTATTTTAAAAAAACCTGGGTGCATCTTATGGTCTGAAAAATATGGTAAGCAATGACATTACAGATACAAACCTCCCTTCCCATTGAAAGAAAAAAAATTGGAGGTGATTTCATTTTCACATGTTCTCCTAATATTTTAAGCATGGACTATTTCAATGGCATACTTTGTATTCTTTCATGTGTTCAGTTACTATGTTTATTTCAGGAGATTATCTCATTGAACCAGAAATTCATGCTACTACTTTCCCCTTCCATGCCCAAGGAAGATATCATTACTCAACCATAGAACTCGGTCTCTACAAACCTGGAAACGGTCACAGAGTCCTCAGCACACTCCCCTGGCAACTACTAATGACTGGGCAGGAGATGAAATCAGTCGGCCACTCCTGCCCGAGCCCCAGAGCAGCTCTGAGTCTCCAGGAGCCACGCAGTCTGCACGAGAGCCTTTGTCATTTCACAACGTGGACAAATGTCAGATCGTTATGTTGTATACCTGCAACTAGTAGAATGTTCTATGTCAGTTATATCTCATTTTTTTAAAAAGAGCCTAAAAGAAGAGCTGCCCCTTGTCCCTCTCCTCCCCGTGCTGAGTTTCTGCTGGGTGGATGGAAGGACAGTGAAGCCGTAGGTCAAACCAATTACCTTGAGCGACTTGGTCCACCCTCTGGACCTGGCCGCTTGGCCTTGGGCAGCAGTGATCTTGAGACTGGCTGGTTTTGTGACCTAGGGAAATGTCTCCAGGCCTCGATTTCCACGTGTGTAAAATGCAGCATTGGGCTAGACAGGCTACCAGGCTCCTTCTCCCTGTTACTCACCTGATTCTGAGTGCTAGAGTTAGTGCAAAGCCACAGAGATGAGCTATGTTGTTCAACCTTTCAATCAAGTAAAAGCTGAAGACCCAAGTGAGGTGAGTTCAGTGGGAAAGTTAGCGTCTGAGTGCTACAATGTGGCTAAAAGCTCTATGTGCTTTATAATCTCTCATTTCATCCCTACAAGGTATGCAGGTTTGTCATATCTGTTTTTCAGGTAAGAAAACCGGGACTCAGGGGAGTTGAGCTAACCTTCCCAAGATCATACATCTAATAAGACAAAGCTCTAGAATCCAAATATCTTTTGGCACCCAAGTCCACTTCTTCCAACATGTTTAGTTTCAAAACCCTTTTAAAGCATTCCAGGAATCGATTTAAGACTAGGAGAATGTATGAGATCCAATCATATGAAATTGACCATATTCAACTTTTTTTTCTAGTAAATATGGCAGTTTCCAGAGTTTAACCTAATAGTCTCCACACGGGTGATTCTTGCACATTAGCTGTTCTTGAGTTGATTTACTTGGCTCGCCCACCTCCCTACAGTCACCCACAGAACCAGGTGAGCTGGTCCTTGCTGATCTCTAAGTCCTGGAATATGACAAGCTTGGTGCATCATTCAGAAGTGGCTCTGGCTACTGAAAATACAGAAATTCTATCCACCCACAATCTAAAATGAACCACAACAATGCTCAAACACTGGACTCAACTTACTTAAAATCTGGAAGGAGGTCCACGTACGATCCCACCCAGCTGCACCTCCTCCCATCCCACATTGACTCCAAAGCCTCCCTCCAGTGCTTTTTTCTTCCCCTTTCCTCTCCCCTGCTCCCCATGTCTTCATTTCGTCAATTGATTTAGCTTCTCTACAGGCAAGAGAGGATCATCCCTCTTATCTGGGGGAAGAGGAGAGGGGTTGAGCTCATAACTGGGAGTCTTGGAGAGTTGGAGGGAGGTGGGTTGTTCGAACACTCCCGTGTTAAACATTTCTGTCCTCTAACACAGGTCTCAGGCCAGTTTGTGGTGTTTTACTCATACATTCTTCTTCGCCTGCGTGAAGTGCCAGTGAAGGAACAGTTTCCTTGAATAATGACTTATTGTTGTGTATTTTAGTACTCGCTCTGTATTTCTGCATTTTGGAGGGCTGGTTAACTTCAAGGACAAAGACTGGACAAGAACAGATTCTCCTGGGAAATGGGAAGGAAGAAAGAAGACAGGCAAGAGTGTCCTGGGATAAATAGAGTTATATTCTAATCTTAAGAGAGCTCTGGCCCTGGCTGGTGTGGCTCAGTGGATTGAGTGTGGGCTGCAAATCAGGGAGTCGCCAGTTTGATTCCCAGTCAGGGCACATGCCTGGGTTGTGGGCCAAGTCCCAGGTGGGGGCCTCATGACAGGCAACCACACATTGGTGTTTCTCTCCCTCTCTTTCTCCCTCCTTTCTCCTATCTCTAAAAATAAATAAATAAAATCTTTATAAAAAAAAAGAAAAAGAAAGCTCTGAGACAAATGTGAAGGAATACCTTTTTTTCTTTTTAATAAAAATAGTAGATAGCAACTATAAAGGACACATGGACAAAACGAAGGGGAGGGGAAGCAGGGGAGGAAGGTGGGGAGAGCTGGGGCGGTAGGGGGAGTGATGGGGGGAAAATGCACACAAGTGTACTAGAACAAAAATAAATAATTTAAGAAATAAAAATAAAAAATAGTAGATAGCATTTATTCAGGATTTGTCCACAGGATGATTTGTGTCACTTTACCAAGTGTATAGCTGTGCTTAAGTTGCTTGCTGTTACAGCTCTCACATCCAATTAAGACAACACCGGAAACCCCCTCCAGCTTAGCCGTCAGACAGAGCTCACTGTCCGTATTCACGCAGTGCTCACCCGTGGCACAGCCACCTCTCCCTCCTCGGGTGCCTCACAGCCTCTATCACCTGCCACTTCCTGGGCGGGTACTTAGCACTTGCCCATTTGCTGATTTTTTTTTTCTCTCTTCGGTTGAGAGACAGTATAGCATGTGCAAATCTGGTTCATACCTGAACGCCACCACTTTCTAGTTCAGTGAGCACAGGCAAGTTCTTTCGTCTCTTGAGGGTCAGTCGTCATATGTGTGACACTGGAATGGTTTTCACTACCTGGCAGAATGGAGGGGAGCACTTCCAATGCTGCTCACGCCCTGCCTGTCCCCCAGCAGACACTCCCCTTCCCCACTCGGGTTTGTCTGTTTGTTTGTTTGTTACCACTTTTATTAACAAACCATAAAGCCCTGGCGCAGGGCCTGTGTGGCTAAGGGTTTTATATCCTCAGCGCCTGTGCCAGGGGTTAGCAAATGACCTATAAATGCCCGCTGTTGCCATACTCTGGCTGCCAACTATTAGGATATTTCCATCGCTTCTTTAGAAAGGAAATTTGATGCTAACTTGCACTAGGGAAATTTACAAGCAGACACCACCACGTGCACCTTTTTTTGCCATCACTTACACAAGCACAAAAGCACACTCACAGTCTTTCCTGCATCCAGCCACTGCTAAGACTTACGTACATTTAAGAAGGGGAGAAACCGCTTTCCAACGATTAAGGAGGTGATGAAAAAGCATCCTGATGCTGGACAGCAAGCTGGGAAAGAAGTCTACGTGAAGAAAGATCTTTATGGATGTACATCTGCCACTGTTGCACCCACGTCCTGCCAACCTAAAGTGAGGGGTGGGGGAATCCCTAATAAACTGAATGGCTAATACGATTTCCTTCTGTGGAGAAGATGTCTTTAACCATTTCTTTGTGGGGGGGCATATAATAATGAATGGGGGGATGGAGATATATGCAAAAGGCACAGTGATGCCTTGGGGGAGGGACAAGAAGGTGAGTGAGGCTGTTTTGAAATTACCAACGTTCCCAAAAGATGTGTTCATCTTTGTTCTCCCTCACCTCCAGCAGAGACTGTTTAAGCCCTGCTGAGACCCACAGCTGCCCTCTGGCCTCTCTTTTTTTCCTGCTGAGTAGAGGAGAAAATGTTGAATTTACCACAGACTGAGAGAATAAAAAGAAATACCACCAAGTGACAGACTTAAGAAGAAGGCAGCACCCCCAAAGCCACCAGATTCAACCTTCCTCAAAGGCACAGCCAGTGTAGCCTCAGAGGTGGGCCTTCCCAGCGGCACCCCGCCAGCGGCACCCGCCACCCCACATTTGACGGTCTGGCTCAGTGAGCCCTCTTTGTGGCTCGCAGCTTTGCCATTCTGTAAGCTGTCCTATTTCCGTCGGAGCACACAAACCCCCTGGAAGAGTGGGAGATATTTAGCTATTACCACTTGATTATAACATGCCTGCCCTGGGTGTAAGCCTGCAGTTTTGAAATGACTTTCATGCACACATTTCATTACTTCTCAAAATCTGAGCCACAACCAAGGCTCCTCCTGGTGGTTCAGAAGGAGCCAAGATTTGCGACCACGTGATCTCTCAGTCACACCTCCAGACCTCTGACGGGTCAGCCTTCATCTGGAAAAGTTTATCCCCTTTGTCGTCTGACTTATTAGATTTTTTTAAATTGAAGTTTTATTTTGAAACACTTGTAGATTCACATGCAGTTGTAAGAAAAACCAAGAGAGTTCCTACATCTTTTACCCAGTTTCCCTACAAGGAAAAGATTTGCAAAACTAGAATACGAAAACACCACTGGGATATTGACATTAATGCAAGAACAAAACAATTCCAGGACCACAAAGATCTCTCACTACTGTCATTTTGTAGCCACATCCCTTTTTCCCACCTCTATGCCCCCCTTAACCCTTGACAGCCACTAATCTGCTCCCCATTTCTATAATTTTGTCATTTTAGGAATGTTATACAAATGGAATCATACCATACGTACACATTGGGTTCAGCTTTTATCATTAAACATAATTCTCTAGAGAATTTTCCAGGTTGTTGTATCAATACTTTGCTGCTTTTTTTTCTTTTTGGCTGAGTTGTGTTCTGTGATACGGATATAATACAGTTTGTTTAATCATTCACCTACTGCGGGACTGGTTTGTTTCCAGTGTTTGGTTATTATAAATACAACACGCTACCACCATTTGCATACAGGTGTTTGTGTGAAGATAACTCTTCAGTTCTCTGAGATAAGTGCCCAGCTGGGTTGGATAGTTGTTCCATGTTGAGTTGTTTTGTTTTGTTTTGTTTTTAAGAAACTTCCAAACTCTTTTCCAGAGTGCTTGTACCATTTTACATTCCTACGGATGAGTGGTTCAGTTTTTTCCAAGGCTTTACCAGCGTGTGGTGGTGTTGGAATTTATATGGTTTGGTGAAAATGTCTCTTCATGTCTATTGCCCATCATCTAATTGAATTGTTTGGGTTTTTTTTTTTTACTGTTGTATTTGGAGAGTTTTAAACATGTAGTCTAGATACTATTTATTCCCTTGGTGAACATGTTGTTTGCAAATATTTTCTTCCAGTCTATAGCTTGTCTTTTTATCCTCTTAACAGAATCACAGAAGCAAAGTTTTTTCATTTGATGGAGTCCAATTTATCAACTTTTCATATTATAGATTTTTTTTCTATATCAAGTCTAAGAACTTTTAGTCTAGCCCCAGATACCCAATATGTTTTCCTGCATTTTTTTCTAAAAGCTGTCTAAATTTTATGTTTTACATTTAAATTCATGATTGAAGACAGATAATTTTTAGATAATACCTGGTCTACCCCAACAAACACCACAGAAAAACTGTGGCCTCACCTCACCATACCAGCACAGCTAAGTGGGGAGCCTTGATTTCCATCCTCTCCAGGCTCGGATGAGGCACCCCAGAACCCTTGCCAGGGTGGTATCAGGGAAGACTGAGCAGGAAGCCAGGAATTTTTTCCTTGCCAGCAATGAGCCCCCTCCGCCCACCTGCACTGTGTCAGTGAAGGCCATGCGGGAGCCTGTACTTTCACCTCCACCAGGCAGGAGGAGGCACCTCTTCTCCTCCCCACTGGGGCAGCGTCAGGATTTCTGCCATCACCCAGTGGTAACAAGGTCACCCCCACTTCATGGGCAGTAGAGACCCAGTGGGGAGCTGGAACTTCCATCCAATCACAATGCGACACTGCCTCCCTCAGGTGTCAACTGAGACTGAGTGGGGAACCTGGACCTCTTCCTCCACTTGGCAGGAACGAGGCTAGCAAGGCCCTCCCTTCCATGCCAGGGAGGTGTCAGATAAACCCAGTCAAAATGTAACTAAGATCCAGAGTCTCATAGCATAATCTAAAAGTATAGATAGAAAATCGCTGGGCATGTCAATATCAAGGAAGTTTTCCCACTGAATGAAAAACAGTTAACATATGCCAACACAAAGACAATCAAGGTTTTAGGATTATCTTACAAAGATTTTGAAGCAGCCTATGATAAGAATGCCTCAACAAACAATTATGAATATTCTTGAGACAAATGACTAAATGGAAAACTGCAGCAAAGAAATAGAAGAACCAAATGTAAGTTCAGGACTGAAAATTTCTGGTGTTCTGTCTTCCAGTTCACCGGGTCTCTCCTCTGTCTCCTCCATTCTCCTCTGTTATTTTAGTAACTGAACAAATAACTGAACTAAAAATCTCAGTGGAGGGCTCCACAGCAGAATGGAAAGACTCAGGAAACCGAAAGTCAGAGCCACAGAAGTTAACAGATCTGAACAGCAAGAGAGGAAATAGGCGGGAAAACAAATCAACAGATTCAAACCCTCAGGGGAAAAAGGACCCACACGTAAGTAGTCCTGAGGCGAAGAGATTGTGTCACTGCTGTCAGGGCAGTGGGCCCGGACTGACGGCTGTAGGTACGGAAGACGAGCCTCTAGTGCCCCATCTGCTACGTTCTTCCCACTGACTGGCCAAACAAATTGGCCTAGTTTCTTGGACTCTCTTTGTCCAGTAGACAAGGTGAAAGAATTCGGGAAAAGAGAGTGAACAAAGCAAAACAGAGTGGAAATAGAAACTTTTCATTTTGAATATGCCATCTGAGTTGGGTGGGATCAAGTTCACCAAGAAGAAAAGAACCATTGGCGTTCAGGAGATGCCAACTCTAAAATCTGCAACCATTGAGGAGAGTCCTTCCCTTTTGCACCCCACCTTTTCAAAATCCTCTCGCAGTTACCACTTCTTTAAGATGCACACAGATTTGGTGCATATACATACCGCTTTCACCAAACCTCCCTGACCGCTCCATCACTGGAACATCCAGAGTTGCTTGTAAGGTTAAAAACATGAATTATTGAAGCGAGAAAAGACACTGTAAAAACTACTTTACCAGAAGAAAGCCATGTTATAAAATGTCAGAACAGCATGAAACATAGGCACACATCAAATAAATGAAATCTCCCCTCAACCAAATAGCGCTGAAGAAAAGTGAATTTCCTTCATTTTCCATCCATGGGAGTGAGGCATGCACTCTCATGGATGCTTCAGGGTGACCACTAGCAACACTGATGGAAAGTCTCGGTGCGTTTTTTGCCCCCTACATAGAAATGAGTTCTTTTAGAAAAATACTGCAGCAGCCTACTATTCTGAGATTCTTAAGAGAACAGTGTTTTATAAAGGAATGGGGGAAGATTCACCATATTCATCACCTCTAAAAAATCTTTCCCTCCAAAAAAAAAAATCAGTGGTGTTAACCAAACTTCCTGTGCAGACATTTTCATCTCGAGTCTAATTATAGATCTGAAATTCAGGCAAAGTAGCAGCAAAGAGATTCAGGAGGAGCCAGGAGAAAGAGTAGAGGCACAAGTTAATACAGTGCGATTGCCTTCCTGGCCTCCTTGCTCTCAAGTGCTCATTGAGCAGGGAGGAACTGGCTGAGTTTCATCC
>PVKM010020093.1:0-23636 GCA_004027735.1 Carollia perspicillata | reverse complement strand
AAAATCTACATTGCAGCAAGATCCCCAGGAGACCCATATGCATACGAATGTTGGAGAAAGGCTGCCCAGATCAATCCTTATCCTTTTCCAGTACTTTCATTCATTAGTTATCAGGCCCTCAACTAGTCCCTCTCATCAGAATGAAGAATAAAGCTCAAATTCTTAGAACTCTGTCTTCTTAGCTTCATCAACATTTGTCCTTACCTGCAATTCCATTCCTAGATACATACTTCATAGAAATGCATACACGTCCCCAACAAAGACATACAATGGTGTCCATCCAGCACGCTTTATAAAAACCCTATATTGGAAACTCCTCAACTGCTATCTGGTGAATGGACTTAAAGAGAGGCACTAAGGCTTGATCCACAGCCACTCAGATCCATTGCCAAGGGCTCACCACTGCAAGATCAGTGTCTTCATCAGGCAGCAGAATGAGCATGCTCAGCTCCTCCCCTGCGTAGGGCAGCTCCAGGACCTGGCTGTGCACCTCCTCCACATGGCCCACCTTAAATTCAGCCTGCTTAAACATCATCTGCACTGTCTTCTTCTCCTAATGAAAACATGAAATTAAAATCAGATTACTGAAAAATGAGCACTGTTCCCTAAAAGTATGTCTGTTTCACAGAACCCCTAGGTACATATAAGAGGATTATTACTTCTGTGCATTCATGCCGATGGATATAAAATCCTCATTATTACATATTAGTATTGAGTATAACATGCTCATGCCCCTGCAGATCAATTATAACCAGGTGAGAGAGAATAAATTGGCGAATATAGGCAGACATAAAACTCTCTCATTATTTTTGGAAGAAGTTGTATTTTTTTCCTTTTGATAAAATGCATAAAGAAGCACTCCCAGAGACCTTATAATTAAAAATTATTTTTCTGAGTTGAGAGGAGAATTAACTAGTATTCAGGCCTTTGGGCTGGAGGAGCAAGTTAGAGAAGATGTACAGGCCAGAGGGAGTTAGACCTTTATTCTGAAAAGGTGCTCACTTTTATAATTGGCTTTACAGCTTTGGTTTTCTTGGAGAAGGAAACTTAACAAGATATGTAGCCTCTACCATTTTTAAAGCTTGCATCAAATATATTGTAGACTTTTAAGTCTTTGTGCAATATGCTATTATCAAGTTGATAGAGGTCAAATTCCAAGCTAATAGCCATTGACCCCAGCCATTACTATATGCAACAGGGAATGGGGAAAAGCACTTCTAATGTAAGGCTTCTATGTCTGGACGTCTAATGTGCAGCATGATGGCTATGCTTAGCAATACTGCACTGAATACTGGAAATTCATTGAGAGTAGATTTCAGGGACTCTCATCATACACACAATAGGACAGCTATGTGGGGAGATATATTAGTTAGCTTTATTCATTTCACTATGTATAGCAAATCATCGTCTTGCATACCTTGAGTATATACAATTTGTATTTTTAAAAGTCAAAAAAAGGTTGAAAATAAATGGTCAACATTTACATCTCTTAACACCCCTTTCCTTGTGCTCAGAGTTGTCTAGTCACAAATCTAAGGCAGTCAATAGGCACCACTGTCACTGACATTTTAGAAGGACTCTGAGTAAATGGCAGATGGTGATAGTGCTGCCGGTGGAAATGGGGGACTTGCAGTGTCACGAGAAAGCACTTTGGGAGACAAGCGAGGGAGGATGTGATTGGTGGTAAGATTTATTTGGGCGGGAAATCTGCCTTTCGGTTCCGAGCCTAGCTGGGGAAAACTGGAAAGGTAATCGAATTGGACACAGGGCGTGAAACCCCAGTATGTCCAGGAAAGGGCTTGCTTGGGAGGAGAGCCCCAATCAGGCCACAAAAGAATCAGAGATTTGGGTTAGATGGTTTACAGGGCACCTTGTCCTTTACCAAAAACCAAGAAAATATATGGAGGATGAATAGGGGAATCATGGCAGCTGCTGCCAGAGCCTGCTGGCTCTCTACACCCCCCGGGCGTATTGATTCCCTTCACCCCAGTGAAGTCTCGCCATCACATATAAACTTTTCCACACGTGTGCCGTTTGACATTCCTTTCCCTCAACACTGCAGAAGAGCTTGTTTTCACCGGCAACAACGGTGCAGCCATAATTACAAGGCTTAGAAGAAATTTTCTTTCAATCACGATAATATGACCAGAGATAGAAGGTCAATGGGATCAAGGGTGAAAAAAAGGAAACTATCAACAGAAAATTTATTTTCATTTTTCTCCTCTCTTTTCCAATAACAGATACATGGTGGGGGGGGGGGGGCATGAAACACATTCAGACATGGATGAACAATCAAGGCAGTGTAAAATAAATTACTGATTTTCTCCATCCGCAGCCTCCCCCAGCATGGTGACTTTAAGAAAGTAGCAGTGCGCAGGAAACCTCTGTCCCTACCTGGTTGACTTTGAAGGGCATCCCCCTCGTGTACTTTCGGTCGAACTGCTTCTTCCACTTGCCCTTGAAGTAGATCGCGTTCACAAGAACCAGCTTGGTCAGTGGGCTGACGGTGCCAACACCCAGAATCTCCGAAATCTTACCTGGGAAGCACATGAAAGAAGTTTGTGGCTATTTGATGGGGAGAATAATCATTCTTTTACAAAAATATCTCCTCAACTTGGGACACCGAGGCTTTGTTGACAGCCAGGCTGGGATCCTGTGTTTCTGGCCACCCGATGGATCGGGGCGACGATGTTTCAGGCTGTGCGCCCACACGGGGTATTGTTTGTCCTGACACAACAGTCCTCAGGCAGGCAGGTCAACTAGGGTTTTGCCCTAGGTTTATAGATGTAGAAATTCAGGTTCAGGGCATTTGCCTGACTTTTTTGCTAAGGTCATCTAGGTGGCAAGTAACTAAGCTGAGAAAATAATCCAAAAGCCTTGATTTTAACTGTAAGCCTCTCCACCTGAGCACCATACCATTTTTTCAATCACACCATTATTGACATATTAAGCGGGATAATTCTTCATTGTGGGGACTGGTTTGTGCATTGTAAGATGGTTGCCCATCAGCACTTTCCCCAATTGTGACAACCAAAAAAGTCTTCTTCCATTGCCAAGTGTCTCCTGGAGGCTGCTGCTGGTTGTTGGAAGTTGTGGCTCTACGCCAACCCTCAGATCGCATCTAGGTGAGGAGAGCCTGCCGACGAATGGGAAGTAGAGACCCGCCATGGGGGAGGGGAGGCTTCCTGAACAGAGTGAATGGGGCAGAGGGATTAGAGGGATGCAATGAAGGGGCCCAACTTGAGTTGTCCAATGCAAGGGGGAGCAAGGTGATCCTCAGAATACCGCTAGCTCTAGTATTCTGGAAAAACACGTGGACGGTCAGCCTGATGGAAGGAAAATTGTGAGCTGCTGAGGACCGGAAGTGTCAGGTGTGGGAAGGAGAGGTGTGGCAAAGATGCTGGCCTACCCATTGACTGAGGACAGCTCCACCTGCTGGAGAGCGGGAGACCACCGCACGGGTCACAAAGGAAACCCTGCAAGGCTCTTCCCTTCAGAGGAGAGTCATTATGTTACTGGCTTGCAGGATCATCGGGACCATTGCTGCTGCCTGAGACGCAGCAGGTACGCCTTAAAGATTGAGTGCATGAAATAATGAGTGCCAGGTGGGCACGGAGAGAAAGAGTGACTACCCCCCACATGCTGGAAGCCTCTAAATTACAGGTTAGCTATTTAGAGTGCTTAAAAGCACACCCTTTTTCTCCGAACTCTGGGCGGGAACGGGCAGAGCTCTTTCTGCTGAGATGGAATGTGAACTGGACAGGGCACAGTGCAGGCTCCACATAAGCTGCAGCTCCTGACTCCAGGCAAACTCAGAAAGCGGCACGATCCAAAAGCAAAGGTAGCCACAGTCTCGTGACAAAGGAGAGGGCCAAGGATGAAACCTGAGCTGCTCCATTCCCACAGGGAGGTAATGTGAGAGGTGGCTCTCTCGCAGCTGCCACCCAAATCGGATGTCATTCCGACCTCAGGGCAGGGCAAGGGTCCTCCCAGACAGAAGATCAACAGGGCTCCCAGGAGGAAGCATTTTTCTGGGATTTTCTAGAACAGTCCAACAGGGAGGGCATCTAAGAGCCTTATGGTCAATTTTTTATTATTATTTGATCATTATGTATTCGAAGTCACCACTTTGAGATCTGATAAGCCCAAGAAAGATCACAAAATTGCATGGCTGGTCTGAAAAAACAGCAAGCACACACAACCAGGTGACAGGGTGGCGGTGTCAGCACCGTGGAGGCCACACCGCCAGCCACCTCCCCTCCCTTTCCTTCACAACTTGCCAAGTCTACTGAAATGAAACCTCTCACCTTCTGTCTTCTGCGTCACCCAGTCATTGATGCATTTCCTGCACTCCTCTGTGTCGTCAGCAAAGGCCAGCTCTTCCAGCTCCGCCTGATAGAACTTCTGGCAGGATTCCTTAAAGGCCTGCAACGAGCAACGCTGAGTTTGGCGACCGCTGCAAAGCTGCCCGTGCTGAGGGAACGTCTGCTCTTTCTGACCATGTTTCTAGCCTAACTGCTTGCACAGATCATACTGCCCTTTAAGACTCATTCCCACAATTAACAAAAATGCACAGACCCCCAGTGCTGGGCCTGGGCCTGGGCTCCGTGCTGGACACTGGGGTGAAGGCCTGACAAGAGACTCGGGGTGGCTCCCAGGCAGGGAAGAGAGATGACGTAAGCACACGGTGAGTTACAGGATGTTTTGAGAATGTGGACAGGGACAGGCATGCGCCAAAGAGCCCGTGGTGAACGTCCATCAAACACTTAGACTCCCTCTGGACTTTGTGTTTGGTTTTCCTGTTTGATTTCCCCATTTCTGCATCACCAGCACCAGCCCTGGTGTCTGACTGGGAGGCTCCATGGTAGAACTGGATGATCAAGAAATCCTACAGGTCCTCCAGGAGTGCAACGTGACTGGCCTAGATGGGTATGGGTGTGTGTGTGTGTGTGAGAGAGAGAGAGAGTGAGTAAGGGACTGGGGAAAAACACGGTGTCAGTGGATGAGCTATGATGTAGGGTGGGGTTAAATCAAGAAGGGTCTGTACTTAATACATTCAATCCCAAAGATAACTCACCTCACAACAACTTTATTTCAGATAAAGTGTGCCTGGCAATTGGTGCCTATCCTCCGCCCATCTCCTGTTCTCAAGTGTTTTAGCTTCTACAGAAGAAAGAAGATGTAGAGAGAAGAGCTGAGCAACTGAGAAAAGTAGAAAGAGGCCCCCTGTGCCCCCAACATCCCCCAGTTACACTGTTCAAAGATCAGGCTGATGTTCAAAACAAACATTGATTAACCAGGAGACTCCTGGAATCACTCGTGCTTATCCTGGAAGACCTCGCCGGCTGAAAGATCCAGAATTATCGCCAATGATTTTTACACCCAGAGCAGGTGACCTCCATGGAGTAGTGCCCACCAGGAGGCTGGACAGGAGGTATCTGAGTCTCACAGAAGCAGCCTGGGAACCGCCAGCCAAGAAGATGGGAGGCTCGCCCTGATCACTCCATCCATCTCAGGATCCCATCACTCTGTACGCTACGGAGCACCATTTTGTGGTCCTCGCTTACTGAATCATAGCAGGTTCTTTCACTGGACTAGGGGACTCTGGGGTTATATGCTGCAATTAATACAAACTACTCAGATCAAGGGCAAGAAGCAGGTTTGGGTGCCGGAGGTCGGACATGTTGAGATTGAGGTTCAGGAGGAATGTACCAGAAACAGTTTAAAAAGGACATAATGCAGAAGCCATCATAAAAGTCAAAATTATATTTACAAAGCTAATATTCTAAGTACATTTTTAAGACGGTCAAGTTATATTTTATCTCTGTTCCCCTATAGTTTCTATTGTATTTTCAATTTCTCTGTAATCAATGTGAGAGTTACTACTTACTGGAAGGAAATCACATGTCTTTTCTCCAAAGAGTCTGTTGGCGGTTCTGAGCAAGTACTGAGTGTCAGATCTGTTCACTTCCTTGAGAACCGACTGGAAACCTTGGTGGACATCTTCCACTTTGTTCAGACAAAGTGCCTGGGCATAGAAAACACTGACTTTAACACTGTCGTTTTACTCCGCCAAAATATCTCTGAGCTGAACATCACAGAGGATCCTATCTCAAAAGGAGTTGGCTTTAACCAGCTGGCACAGAGTTCCTCAACATTGGGACTATTGACATTTGAGGCCAGTTACAGTGTTGTGGGGGCTGTCCTGTGCATGGCAGGATATTTTGCAGCATTTCTGGCCTCCACCCACTAGATGTCAGCAGCGCCTCTCAGTGATGGCAGCCAAAACTGCCATTGCCAAATGGCCCCAAGAGGCAAAAGTTACTGGTATAAACCACTGCCCATCCAGATGGACACAGGCCAGGAAGGCAGGATGTGAAAACTCAGGAGGGAGACAGAACAGAACAAATTGGTGGCTGGAAGGGATCTAACCTGACCTGGGAATCACAAAAATGAGCAGAGATAAACATGAAAATGTCTCATCAGCAATTTTACAAAAGTTCTCAAGCCCAGACTGTGTTTTAAATGTCAAACCAGAGTGGGAATTCAGGTAGTTCCTGTATCACCCACCAACCCAGTCCAAAGCCACAGCCCATCCGTGAGCTGGAAGGCGCAGCCATGGGGGATTCAACTGTAGACAGTGGAGGTGCTTCTGGACACGCATGGCAATGTGGCGAGCCTGTGCGATTTTCTGGAATGCTTTCGCAAGGCAGTCAAAGACTCTAAGACACAACAAGGTGAAGGACTCCTTCCCTACAGGATCATCCACCACTTCGTGTGGAGCTGAGGGCTCACATAACCCATGTCAGATCGATCAGACTATATTTTCCCTCTAAAGGACTCCCAAAGATACAAGGCCACATTTCTGTGGCATCCTTCATTCACTTATGCACAATTCTACACTAGAATAACCCGTTTGCCAAAAAGTTCATTTACATAGCTATATTTCACTTTGAAATATGTTAGCAAAAAGTGAAAATATAACAATGCTTAAATCCTCAGCCTTTTTATGGGACAGGATTAAAATTTATCTTATGTATTAAAAATACAAGTTTGCTATAACATATTGATGCTTTTATCCAGAGAAAATAAAGTAATGACTTGACTTCTCCTATAAACACTAAAAGGAGATTCCCTGTCTTATACAACTTACCTGTTCTACCTATGTCTGTCCTTTGTCCATCACCACACCCCACCCCTACCTACCGGCCACACAGGTCTTCATCAGCTGGGGAGAAGACAGGAAAAGACCAGCTCAGTGGAAGCAGAGAAAGGAAGCTGTCCTTCCTTTGTGACAGCACACGTACCTGGGACATCTGGGTGGCAGTGTCTCCTTCGGCCCCCATGAAGAGCATGGCCAGGGCAGAGGAGACACTCAGGGGAGAGAAGAACACATTCCGTGAGTGGTCCTCTTCACCCAACACTTTTAATAAGGTGATGGCAAAGGTGCCATTTGCTTCCCCGAGGTCATCCATCAGAGAAGGTCTGTGTCAAAGACACAACACAGAAGCACATCAGCCAGACCTTCTGTTTCATCACCTAGTCCCCCGGATGCTGGGTGTGGTCAGCAGAATAACCACACCCCCAAAGACGTCCCCATCTAATTCCCCAACCTGTGACTACATTTCCTCATGGGGCACTGGGGACTTCGCTGCTGTGATTGAATTGGGGATCATGACATGGGAGATGCTCCTGGATCATCCAGGTGGGCTCATGTAAGCACAGGGTCTTTATAAGGGGAAGGTAGGAAGGTCAAAGTCACAGAAGGAAATGTAATGTGGGAAGCAAAGACCCAATGATGCGGGGCCACAAACCCAGGAATGCAAGCAAAAGACAAGGAAACTGTCCTAGAGCCTCTAGAGAAAAAAAAAGTAACGCTGTGGGTCTATTTTGGACTTCTGACCTCCAGAATGGTCCAATAACAAATTTTTGTTGTTTCCAGGCACCCAATCTGTGGTAACGTGTTGCAGCATCAACCCGTAACTAATGTGCTGGTTGATTCACAATGTGGCCAATCCCAGAGCTCACAACTGGCCCCACCACAGCCACGGGACCTCTGCAGGGGCACAGACACCCTCCTAGACCTGCTGGCTCTCCCCTTAGTGCAAGGACAGCCAACATGGCTCTGTGCCAGGCACCGTTCTCTGCAATTTACATGTCTTGTCTCATTTATTCCCCACAGCAAGAGGGGAGGTCAGCACAGGGGCCACCAAATGTTAGAGTCCAGGAGACGGAGTGAGGTTTACTAACTTGTCCCAGGTCCCACGGGCCGTCATTGAGGATGGTAGGGCTGGAGCCCACGGCTGAGGCTAGAGCTGAGAGTCTTCACCATTACACAAAATCCCCTCGTTGGTGCTACTTTCCCCTCAGTTCGGTGTCCCTAGCACAATTCATTAACCATAGTCAAGTTCTATGAACTATACATAGTTCTCTGTAAATAAAAATGCCATTTCTGTCAGCTGGATGGATTTCAACCGATTGGGAGAATTTGTCTGGGATGGTCTGAGCTAACACAAGGGCCACTGGGAAGACACAAAAGTTACTATGAATCAGGGCACTCCAAAAGTATACCCCATTTTCCACTGGCGTTGCCGAAACTGGGCTGGGAAGGGAGCCCACAAGCAGGCCTGTAAAATGTGACCCAAATCTCAGTCCTCAGGTGGATCCTTCGAATCAGAGGCACCGATTTTGGATCCAGCCTGACCAAGCCGACCTTGACCTGCCCCCCAGCTTGACCGCACATCAGCAACTTTCTTCCTGCCTCTCCCCGCATCTGCCTTTCCTTAGAGCAGGGCTGTCAGACTCATTTTCACCAGGGGCCACATCGGCCTCGCGGTTGCCTTCAAAGGGCTGAAAGTAATGTTAGGACTGTATAAATGTAACTATTCCTTAACAGTTAAGTGAGAGATCAGTGCTGCCACTGGGTAGAAATAAGGTGCCAGGCTGGATAAAACAAGGTGGAGGACCGGATTCGGCCCTCAGGCCTTGTGTTTGCCACCTGTAACTTAGACTATTTGCTTCAGACAACTCGTCACTGTAAACTCTTTCTCTGCTCCTTGCAGATGGAAATATTTTGAAAAGCCTCTCTCCTCTTTTACAACCCAGAGCATTCTTTCTCAAGTCCCTAGGAGTTCTCCCTTTAAACATGTAATTTTCAAGGAAGACAGCGCCCTACCTCCCAGGCCCAGGGAGGGGTGGTGGTGGTGGTGGTGGTAGAAGCTTAAAAAGTTATTATGGCTCATTAATTACTATAATTTTAGCAAACTGTTTTCAAATAAATTTGAATTTGATCCTACCTGAGCATAAGAGCTTGAACTCTGAGTGAGGCAGACATGAGCTTAGGTTGGTGAGTGTGAGCGTGTGTATGCCCCTGCCTGCCTGCCTGCCTGTCTGTAGGTATGTGTGAGCATGTGCGTCTGTGCATGTGTGTCTGTCTCTGTGTGTGTCTGTGTGAGCATTTGTGTCCTGTGTATTACTGTCCTGCCCACACAGGCAAAGGAATGAACTTAATGCAGTATCACATCAAGTTCAGCTTCACATATTAACTGCTCTTAATTAGAAATGTCCATGTCTGGTTCCTTCCACTTTCCTCCCCCTTCATCTCATTTCCTCACCTCCACTCCTTGTCAATACCCAGGTCCTGGCCCGTCATGAGTGAGCAGAGTCTGTCCACAGCAGGGACACACTGGCACACACGCACACAAAGGGGCCCCGGTGGATGAGGCCAGCTCACACCTTAGAGACGCCGGGGCTGGAACAGGGTAGCAGAACAACTCCCTTTCCCGCAGTTCCTCTCGGTGCCCCGGTCCCATTTGTCCATTAAAGCTGTGAGAGGGTTGGAACTTGAAACAAAATGGACCTTGCCCCGTGAATCTAAAAAGGAATTAATTTCAATGTGAAACAAAATAACACCTTTGGGTGCCAGCGCCACAATTTAACTGCGTCATAAAAACACAGCAATGTGGAAAAGTCAGAGTTCCAGCCAATAAAAGGAATTGGCATGAAACTCGTTTTCCTGTTACAGGTGAACAGACAAAGTCGGGACAGTTACTACTGTCCTCAGGTCTCATAGTAAAAGTGGCCGAGTCTTCTGCGTCTCAGTATGTGGCATCTTCCTCTTCTGGAAGCTGCCTGCCTACTCCCTGCTCCGCTCCCCTCCCCATACACACATCCCAAAGTGAATTTGTTCAAAGAGGATTTGTGTGGAACTTCCCTCATATCAGTTTGGGGAAGGAAATGAACAACAAATGCCATTCTTCCGGACTGGGAGCTCCCTCCCAAGGGGAGACACGCAGATGCAAATGCGTGGTTTCAAGCCAGCCATGCACTCTGCAGCAGGAGGGTCTGCAAAGAGCTGAGGAAAACCACAGAAAAGCAGAAGGAGTTCACTTTGGGAGCCTAGGCAGCAGTTTCTGTGTGGTGGTGGTGGTGGTGAACCAGGGAGGAAGGTGTTAATAAGGCTGTGCCTGCGGGATCGGCAGGTGCAAAGGGCATATGTAGCAGGGGGTGTGTTTGTGTGGGGCCAGGGACGGTCCATGCGGTGTCCGCTGAGAGACAGGGTGTGGTGAGACAGGATGGGCCCCCGGTGCTGGGTTTAGACGTCTGAACTTGAGCTACGGGCTGGAAAGCTGTGCATGGCTTTTAAACAAATGGTTTACAGAAATTCGTGGGAGTTTTAGAAACACATGGCAAAATTACAGTGTCAGCTCTCCCAAAAGTGGCATCTTCAGCTGTCAGTCAGGAATCGCCTGATCAGCCCTAGTTAAGTCGCCTGCCTGATAGACCCTTGCTGTCTGTCCCCAGAGGAACATAACTTTGCAATAACTTCCTTGTCCTGCTCCCTTCTGCCTACAAAATACTTGCATTCACTATGGCATCCCGGAGATCCTTTCTATTTGCTAGATTTGATGCTGCTGGATTCAAACTGACTTCTTGCTCAAATAAACTCTTGAATCTTTAAATATGCCTCAGTTTATCTTCTAATAGACTGCTAGCTAGCTCAGGATGCCAAGGAGGGCCAGGAACCCCAGGAAGTTTATGTGAGGAGCCAGCCCGGAATGGGGAAGGTGTGCATTCCACGTGAGATGTGGAACACACCACACCAAGGGCACAGAACAAAGACAGCCCACAGCATCCTGATTCCAGAAGAGTCTAGGCAAACGGCATGGCATTACTCAGAAGGCATGGGGGAGGGAGAAGCCAAGAAAGTCATTCCCATTTCTGGGAGAGCTGAAACTGAAATTCAGCCCAATATTTGCAGGTAAGAGGAGGAAGAAGGAAGGGGCTGCCACCCAATCACCAGAGACGTCCTGGGAGAGCAGGGAGGGTGTGTGGGGCAGGCCCAGGGAGGCTGGGAAGCCTGGAGGTAGTGAATTCCGGAGGCAGTTTGGGCCTGAAACAGCCTCAACAAGAAGGAGCAGGGGCTGGAGCTCCGGGGCACAGGTAGGGGACAAACATTTGTCGGGGAGGTGACATCACCCACCACCCTCGGAACTCGCCCAGGGCTCCCCGGAAATTCCAGGTCAGGCTGCAATTAGCACTCCAGTGTCCCGGCTGCACTCTGCGGCTCCTCCCACTCACCTCCTCAATGTTTCCGCCCTGCCTTCTGGGTCAGCAGCAGCCCAACCTAAGCCACCGGCCACTCCCTCACTGCTGGCCAACAGCCACTTGGTGGCGTCAGCAGGCTTGGGTGCCTCTCCCCCCTCGGGACCACCCTCTGATCCAGGAAGGGTCGCTGCGGTTCTGCACTCGCGTCTTACGCCTCCTGTCCAGGTGGACGCCCACCCTAGCGCCCCGGACCGCGCTGGGGGCAAAGAGCATGGCCGGGGCCACTGTGACCCCAGCGCAGCAGCAGTCCTGCTGGATGGCAGCCCTCCACCTTTTCCCTAGTCCTCTCTTCCTCTTCCTCCTCTAGTGTCTACCATCCGCCTCCTTCCCTCCCTTCCACAATCCCGTGCAGAGCCCGAGCTCCCGGCAAGCAGGATCCTGAGGACCCGAGCGCCTCTCAGCCCCTGTACCTGGGAGATTCCTGCTGGCGCTGCTGCTCCTGTTGGATTGGTCGTCGATGCTAAGTCCAGTTTGGTGTATGCTTCACATCTGCTTTGATTTCGGGCAAGGCTTCCGGCCGATGACTCACTGCAGCCTAAGGCTGCGCTCTCCAGTGCCATATCTAACCGACCCGCATCCCCAGTCTGGCGCCCGGGAGGGGCCTAAGCCTCGCCCGCACCCTGCTGCCCAAGTGGGGGATTGGTTCCTTTTCCAGGGCTAGTACACGCAGAATTCCTCTTTAGTCTGTTTAGTCCTGTTTAGTTTGGAAATGGGGACTTGGCTTTGGAAATTAACCAAAAGCAAAACCAGAGGCTAAAAATAGTTCCTAAAGCCATTGGTTTCCAAACTGTTCACACCCATCAAAACAATTTTTGAGCATGCATCCCGCCACTTAGGTGAACTTATATGTGCTAATATGTTAAATACTAATACATGATGAACATTCTAAAACACATAAAGAGACATTACAAAGAATAAGAAAAAATTTTGTAAGAAATAATGTATTTTTTGTGCTTACAAAAACTTTTAAAATTTAATGAGACCAGTGTAATTCAATGTGTGTTTGATTTAACCTTAGTTAAAGGCTTTGAAATAGAGTTAATCTGAAGGCCTGGTTTTTAAGTTCGGTTTATTTCTCAACTTGTATTGCCGGCTCAGGAGGAAAGGCCTCTCAGGAAGTGGGTGGATTCAAATGCAATAAAGCTATCTTTGGTTGTGCTTACTAAATCTTGACACTCGTTTTTTTCAATCCACATACTAATTATGCAAAGATTTCTAGTTAAAATCTCACTAGTAAAAAACTATTCATCCTCTTGAAAATCAGTTCGTTCTGCAAGCCAGTTTTTCAAGTGTCGTATTTTTAATATTTTAACAGTTTGAGGCCCACCAAATGTTTTCTGTTTGGAAGATTTTTATGAAGTTTGGAAATTATATTTCCAAGTTTAAGTGCAAATATATGAGAATTTTAATACCTGTTTTAGTAATAAAGTCACCTGATGATGGGAAAATATACAAATAGAGGTCCTCAAAGTGATCATCGTGTATTGTGGTAAAGGGGGGGTCAGCTCCTTCAAAAACATAGCTGACTCCTCAGTCACAAGGAAGATGCCCCTTCACCTCCAGCAACCTCACGCCCAGAGGCTGAGGTTCAGACTCCTTTGGACGGGCGTCTGACACAGGATGTGCCACTGCCAATGGCAAGGAAACTTGCCTGAGCTGGTTCACAGAGGTGCTGCTGCTGCACGGGCGTGGGCCGGCTGGAACTGGCCCACGGAAGGGAAGCGCCAGGCAGCAGAATCCCCGCAAGGGGAACTTCGTGCCTTAGTTTCATCTTTGGAACTAAGACATAAAGTCATTTTTTTTATTCTACAATACTGAACCACGATTTGATACAGAAAACACAGTTTCTCACACTCTCTTATACCCTGTTCAGGTCAGATCCACTCTTCCATTTAATTACATGAAGATCCAGGAGCAGCTAGAGTGACGCAATCGATCTCTAAAATGAGATTCTCCTGAACTCTGTGGGCCTCCAGGAGACTTGCGGCCAGGGGAGCAGTGGGCAGGGGCAGCTCGTCCTGGGGTCACCCCCTGAACCTGCCTCTAAGGCCCTGTTTCCCGTGACTTCCCAGTGAGCTGACTGCAGCCCCACCTTGGCTCACTTCTCTCCTACAGCATATCTAGGGAGTCGGGCAGCCCCACTTAGGCTCTCTCCTATTGCTTCTCCTAAGGCACAGGTGGCAAACACAAGGCCCTCGGGCCAAATCCAGCCCTCCACCTTGTTTTATCCCACCCGGCACCTTGTTTCTACCTGGCAGCAGCACGGAGCTCTCGCTTAACTGTTAAGGAGTAGTTACATTTACACAGTCCTAAAATTAGATTCGGCCCTTTGAAGGCAACTGTGAGGCTGATGTTGTCCCCGGTGAAAATGAGTGTGACACCCCTGCTCTATGATAAGACCTTCCTTCGTTTCATTGTTCCCAGCTTTCATAAACACATTCTCAAAATCACCTGGACTCCTACTGCAAAATCTGTCCTACACAAAGTCAAGAACTCACACACCACAGTCGACCCTGCTCCAGGTTCTGACGACAGTAACATCTACTGTGACCATGATACAGTGCTTCACACTGAGAAGCCAACATTGGTATGTTGTTGTTAAGTAAATTCCGGGTTTCATTTGGCTTTCAGTAGTCTTTCCATTAATGTCAAAATAAGTATTTTTTTAAATAGATAACAAGAAAGAGGTAGTTCGTTTTTTCAGTGGTAAGTTATGAAGTATCAAAATTATACTCCTAAAAAAATCCTTGTTCATCAATATATCGCCTTTATAAAAATTCTTCTTCACTAAATATATGTGAAATACAAGTGACAATACAATGACCAATAGCTCAAGAATTATAAGGCATTCAATTGAATAATATAGTATTTCTGAAATGTAAATAAGAGTCACATTAAGAAAAAATGTTTACCCCTGGCTGGCACAGCTCAGTGGATTGAGCACAAGCATGTGAACCAAAGGGTCACTGGTTCTATTCCCAGTCAGGGCACATGCCTGGGTTGCAGGCCAGGTCCGCAGTAGGGGACACATGAGAGGCAATCACACACTGATGTTTCTCTCTCTCTTTCTCCTTCCTTTCCCCTCTCTCTAAACATAAATAAATAAGATCTTTTTTTAAAAAGACAAAATGTTTTGTGGTAAAAATAAAATTTGTCATACCCTCTAGGTATAAAGATATGACATCACTAGAATGCATTATTTCAAGATTTATTTGCCAATATTCAAAAGTGAAAAAGATCTGGACTACACACTAGTTATTATTATAACTGTTTTTCCATCTTTTGATATGAAAAATACATCACATCAGTGGTTTGATGAGACAGATGCGGGCTTAGGGGGAGCAGAATCTCCCGTAGAAGAGAATGCTGTTGGTTTTGTTGTGCCTGATGAAGAAGAGGAATGGGTGGTCGGCATTGAAATCAATGGACAGGGGTCGAGATCGAAAGCCCACCTCACTCCCGGTAGCCGCTGCAGCCTCTGTCCCTTCTTCATTTATCTCCACAAAAGACTTGTGGAACACATTGGACAGAAACAGCTGTCTCCCTGCTGACATCCCTGAGAAGTCAGCCTTGCTCTGGTCGAAGGCGTCGCTCATCCCCATGCTGCTCAGGGCTGACTTGAGGTCGTAGCTCTCTTCCAGCTTCAACTTGGGAAGGTGCAGCTTCACCTGGTACATCTCCATCATGTCTTCGCTGGTCCACTCGCTCAGCTGCTCGTACGTGGCAGCCTTCTCCAGCTGCAGGTGTGGAGCCAAGGAGGAGCCGGCAATTCCAAAGTGGAGGGAAAAGCATTGCTTAAGTGAGCTCTACATAATGACGCACATGAGTTACAGTTGCTCCCATTTCCCAGGGCAACCAAACACACACATACGGAAATTCTTTGCATCACAACATCCCTCACATGGTCGGACCTATAGAATCTTTGTTTTTCAGATTGATAGTTTCCAAGATACAAGAGTATTCCATCTTGATTTAACATGGAAGTACTTCTACGATAATACACAAAATATCAACTATGCCCTCAAATCAAAATAAACATAATTTACATGTTGTCTTCATGAAGGCATATACTATGGGACAAGTGGTATGTCAAGGCACAAAACCTATTAATTTTATTGACATGGGAGACAGTTCTTTGAAAAGAAAATCTGAGGCAAAATAAGATGTCTATAATCACAAAAAATATGAACTTAGTAACCATAAACAATGCAGAAAGATATATAGAAAGAGAAAAAGATTCCCAAATCTTAAGAGTAATGACATTTTTATAGTGGTTTTGAAGGTGCTCTCTCTCCTTTTTATTTTAAAAAATTTTTAAACAAATAAATATGTATGTATTTAAACAGATGTGTGTGTGAGGGGAAAACCAGTGTTTTGAGTTTCTGAATAATCTGTTTTAAAGCACGTGCTTTGCTTCTTGGAGAGTTTTCTAGACCAAAGTACTGCCATCAATGACACACTTGTAAATGATGGACATTAACAACATGACACTATCTTCCGCTCAGGAGCCTGCGCCTTCAGGAACGAAGGTCCACCTTGTCAGTGGGACTCTGCGGGTTTAGTGTCCACACTCGGTCCTATTTTCATCATCCTCTCCAGTTTCACAAGTTTTGTGATACCACTGGAAACCTTTCCCCCACACTGGACAGGCCACGGAGACGTGTGAGTATAAAAAGTCCAGCACGCATAAGAAAGTAGGCACCGTTCAGAGAAAGACAGGCCACCGGCTGCAGCGAGCCCGAGTTCCATCAGACATGCGGATTGTCGGGAATGCCACCTGACCAAAGTCATGTCAGGCTTCACAGAGATTCAGCAGATCAGCAGCAACTTACATAATGCTTATATAGACTATTTCTCCTGGAAACTGTTTACTTGATAAAAAAAATGTTTTTGAAAATTTTGGAAGTAAACTTAATGTTTTAAAAGGTATATCTAGTGCTACATTAATGCAAGTGATCAAAAAATTAATCTCCCCTTAGGTAGGTCCTTCCAGAGGGAGAAGAAAGACCCAGAACCACTGAAAGATTGTTACGATTAACCCATTCGGTTTCTTTGTGACTGACAAAGAATATCTGTATCCATTGTTCATATGGCTGTTTGTGTGGCCGCCCCATGCTACAGGTGTCTAGCAGGGACTCAACCTTTCTAAGGAATAGTAAGTAATGTCACCCTCACAGAGTTCTGTAAAGCTGAAATGATATTGTGAAGGTAAAGTGCCTAGGGCAGAGAGGACGTTGGCTGCCTTCCCCTACAGGAATTAGAGAATGGGGCAGCCCTGTCACACAGAGGTAAACACCAGAACCATCCTCACTCCAGACAGATGATGCCCTTACCTGATCCAGCCCACCGATGTCCTCTGGCAGCAGTATGAACAGGCTGAGGTCACGGCTCTTGTAATAGAGCTGGAGGCCAGTGGCTCGTGGCTTTTCTATGTGAAAAACGGGAAGCTTTTCTTTCATCGACATCATTTGCACGGGTTTGCTTGTGGTCTACAGAAAATAAGCAGCAGACTCACTGAGAAAGTGTCCCCAGGAGTCTGGCACCCGGGCAGAATTGGCCATCTTCTGGTAAATGCTGAATAAAGTTATTCAGACCTCGCTTTCTGGAAATATGTGTTCTACTGGATAACACCACTACCAGGTGAAATGGGAGCTTCATTTGCTAACATTATTGTGGCAACATGTATATATCATAGCAAGCTGATTCTATCAAGTACTTCACAAATGACATAACTGTATGCAAACTATGCAAGTGAAAATGATTCAGGAACTGAATAAGGTGCGTACTTCAAGTGCAAACATTTTGAGAAAGATTTTCAGTATCATAAAAATGGAAATCCACTAAGAGAATGAAGAGCTAAGCAACAGACTAGGAGAACATATTTGCACAACACATGTGATAAAGGACATGTATGCAAAATTTATAAAGAACTCTTAAAAAACTCAGTGGTAATAAAACAGATGACCCAGTTTTTTAAATAAGCAAATGATCTGAACAGACACCTCTTCTGGGAGAGAGCGAGAGAACGAGATTATGTTTTGAGACTCTAGAGGTGCCGTATTCCAACACATGGGAGTTCCTCTTATTTATGTAAGTCAACGCTAACACAGTTCACACTGTACTGGCACTAGTGTGGAATGCTTTTCTATCACTTGCAACTGAAAAGTTCCTGGTGGCCCTACTAAGGTGACTATCCAGCTCACTCCTAGTTGGCCTGTCGGGTTATATGCCGCATCCCTTCCCCATCGCTATCCCGCTGTAGGAAAGCTGCCTACTGCACTCGCCTGCAGCATCGCAGCCGTCGTCCTCAGCGGCGCTGTTTGTGTGAGAGGACCCACCCCAGGACCAAACAACCTTAACAAACTTTGGCCTATCACTTCCTTTCCTAGGAATTTGGAGTGACATCTGTCAGACTGTCTCTAGAATGGAGGAGGTGTTGTGAGTAGCCAGGTTCTGCCATTGTAGATCAGGACGAAGAGGAAGATAGACTTCAGCCTGAGAAGAATGATGGGAAAAGCCTTTGAAAAGGTAGCGGATGAATCCTGACAACACCTGAATCCTTGTTTCCATGCAAATCCCATGAGCCAGCCACCTTCCAGCCCGTGGCTGCCATGAGATATACCTGTCATCTTATGTCTGTCTCTGTTTGGGCTGTAGTAGGTTTCCAAAGAACGCAACAAGTGGTTGTATTCTAACACAGAGAGAAACCTTAATGAAAGAGGTGAGATTTTAACATTTTTATTTGTTTTTGTAGGGAGTAGAAGAGAGTACAGGCTTTGTAAAATGCGAATAGAGCTTAATAGTGAAGACTTGGGGGTTACGATTATGATAGACTTCTAAATTAGTCACGTACCACACAGTATGTCTCACCTGGGAAATAAATGTAATAGCTACCCTACCTTCTCTAGCTTAGCTGTAGCAAGTTCTGAGTGACAAAGTATGTTGAATAGTCTATTTTCAGAGAAAAACAATGAAAAGGGGATTTCAAGGTGGGATGGGACGGGGGCTTTCATTTCAGCCATCCATGCCGTAGTAAGAGCCATACTTTATAAGAACGTGTATGTAGAAAGAGGGGTGAATTTGAAATAGAATCCCTTCTACAATGCCATGTGAAAATTCATACTGATTACTCAAAGGTTCCTACCTTGTTTATTCGGAAAGGCTTCTCCGTGGTGTCTTGGACTAAGAATTGATGTTCCCAGACTCCTTTAAAGTAAAGGGCATTCACCAGAACCATTCTGGTTGCAGAATCCACTGCATCATCAGGCAGGAGATTCAGGATTTTTCCTACAAGAGCAAAAGACAGGTTTCCAAGGGAATATTCCAATGTTATATTCCTGTGACTTGCCATAATTGTAAAAGTGATGATTGTGAAATACTGTTGAATGATATATCCACAAATAATCCAAACCAGCCAGTTAGCATCGACAGAATACTAGTCACTGATCTTATTCAGTTTTTATCAGTTGTTCCAATAACTTCTTTTTCTGGACCAGAAATCAACCCAAGACCTCAGGTTGCGTTTAGTTGTCCTTTCCTCTTAGTCCTCTTTACTCTGAGACAGTTCCTCAGTCCATTTTTGTCTTCTGTGACCTTGATACTTTTGAAAAGTTTTGTGAGAATGCCCATCGGTTCAGACTGATCTGATGTTTCCTTGGGGCAATATTTGGGTTATGCATTTTTGTGAGAATACTGCTGCTGTAGGTCTTCCAAGAAAAATATGTCAAATGCTAACCCCAGAAGAGATGCAAACCAGCTCTTGTGACCCTCCAGCATACCCCTCAGCTGCTACATTCTTCACGTGGGCAGCTCACAAAACACTGTGCAGCTTTATTTATTTATTTTCAATATTTTGTTTATTTATCTTTTTAGGGAGAGGGGAGGGAAAGAGAAGGAGAGGGAGAGAAACCTCAATACGAGAGAGAAACACTGATTGGTTGCCTCTCGAACACCTCCAGCCAGAGACCTGGCCTATAGCCCAGGCGTGTGCTCTGACCAAGAATTGAATCTATGACCTTTCCATTTGAGGGAAGACGCCCAACCCACTGAGCACACTGGTCATGGGTGTGCAGCTTTATTTAAAAGTCCTAAGGGCAGTATTTCTAGAGATTCCAGTAGATCTGACATGTGGCTTGACCGTGTCTACTCAAAACAAACAAAACAAACACCCATCCCCCATAAAACAGACTTCTTGGCTTTTGAAATTAAATTTAAATGGGATTTTTTAATGCCTATGTGAAAACTTTCTGAAACATTTTTTGTATTTTTTTAAAATCTGTTTAAAGACAGAATATCAGGTCGCTGATTTGATTCTAGTCAGGGCAAATGCCTGGGTTGTGGGCTAGGTCCCCAGTAGGGGGCATGAGAGAGGCAACTGAGCAATGTATCTCTCACCCATCAATGTTTCTCTCCCTCTCTCCCTTCCTTCCTCCTTTTTCTAAAGATAAATAAATCAAATATTTTTTAAAATAAACAGACAGTATATTAAATTTTATTTAAAAATTCTCTGATGATTAAACATGAAGAGTCCCACTGTGTCATTTAAAAAATATTTTCCTTTGCACAAAAGTTTTATTTTTTTAAAGCTCTGTGTCGTTCTAAATTAATTATTCCATCATTTGATTGAGTTGTAGGAGACACAAACAGAGAACACACTGAGGATTGAGGTTGACACAGCTTGATCTCAAGTTGATTGAGATCCAGTTGTTTGAAGTCTTATTGCACTGTTCTCTGGGTTCATATGTTTTCAGGGAACCTAGCCTCTTGAATTCACGTCCATGTTGTTAATTTCTTTGACAAAGTATATATAAAATGTACTTACATACAACTTCAAAGTAACACAGAGCAAATGGACTCCTCTAAGAAATCTAATGACCCTTTTGAGAGTGGCAGTGCCACCTACTGGACATCCTCTTCACAGATATTCAGGTTAAGTCCTGGGGGCACATATCGACATGGCCTGAGAGCATCCAATCACCCAGCATGTGATAGACTTTGAGAACAAAATACGCAAACAATTGCATTCCCCACCCCTCACTTTTTAGTGACTTAAAAACTATGACAAAAACAAGTCAGAAAAAAATCATAGCACCGTGTGACTGGTACTATCTCTGAGAATTCAACTCTGAATGCCGTGTAAGCCCCCAGCAGTCCACAGGACGATTTGCAAAAAGACCTGTTTGAAAGAGTAAGGAAAGAAGCTTCTTCAAGTGGTTCAATCACACCAAGGAGTTTCTAGCAGCTTCTCCATAAGAACGCGTGGACCTCTCCTCAACAAAAGTCAAAGTGGCTGACTAGCTGATCAGTTCTTCACTTAAACTGATGCTACATAGCTCCAAACAGCAAGCAAGTGTGCGTGTCCAGCATGTAAAAGAACACACAGGAAGACTCAGGCTTTCTCCCTCATTGGAGGGTTCACTTCTGAGAAACAGAGTTGGCAGGACCAGCTGGAGGAATGAAGTCATGGGATGCTCGAAATGGGGGCTTAATAAAGCATCCTGACCACACCCAGGGTGAGGGTAGTTGGGGGTGGGGGGAGGCTCTTACTTGGTGGGTGCCGACAACAGAGGCTTTTCAAAATGCACCCATCCTGTCTTTTGACCATGTAGTGACCGTAACCTGGAGTTTACTCATTCCTCATAACTTAAAGCATTTGTTCACTTCCTCTAAAACAGATCTTGTGTGCTCCCCAGACACACCTGCCTCCTTCCATTTAAATTAATTAAAATGAACTAAAGGTCAAAGTTCAGTTCCTCAGTTGAGTTACCCATATTTCAAGTCACCTCTAGTCAAATGTGGATAGAACATGGATCAAATCGGGCAGTGCAGATTTACGGTACAGTTGTCATCCAAGAGGAGTTCCTGCACAGCTCTGTCATCTAGACCACAGGTGGAAACACAAGGCCTGTGAGCAAAATCCGGCCCTCCACCTTGTTTTATCCGACAGGACACCTTGTTTCTACCCAGTGGCAGCATCAAGCTCTCGCTCACCTGTTAAGGAGCAGTTACATTTACACAGTCCTAAAATTACATTTCGCCCTTTGAAGGCAACCACGAGGCTGATGTGGCCCCCGGTGAAAATGAGTCTGACACCCCGATCTAGACAGATGTCAAGCTCTGGCGTGTGTCCGTCTACCCAAGGAAGCTTGGCAAGGACTGAGCTATGTGCTCAGCATCGGACAGCGGGTCTGCTCTCAGCTGTGAAAGCCTTTGCTGGGTGTGAAGATAGCAGATTAGATGCTTGCTCCCAGCCTTCCCCTCGGTAGGGGTTTTCAGTCGACATACTAGGCACTGGGCTAAAAATTTGAGCCCAGAAATCTAGTTCAGCTTCTTACTGTTCTTACTCCCACCTCCACCATGTCGAATTTGAGTTGTGTTTCACAATGTGCTTTTTCTTCTATAATCCCATGCGATCCTCGTGCCAACAAGAATAGTGCAAGTACTCAGTAAATGCTAGCTAACTGTAATTCTTAAAAAATAGGACTTACTTTCAGATGAATCCAAATCTGGAATAAGTACATGGTCACTCCTGCCTCATCATGACTTTTGAGTCATTATTTCAACAAAAAAGGAACTGAGGATTGAGGGCTTCCAACTTCCTCAATTCATTCCAATAAACATTAATGTCCCAAACAACGACAGTGAGTGGGCCTGTGATGTGTGAGCAACTCAAAGCTAGAGCACAAATATGACAGGGCTCTTGTGCTTGGGGTCCTTGAGTCTGGCAGGGGTGGGTAGATAAAATTAAGCATCAGCGCTAATTTCAGTAACACTGTGGACAGTGTCAACAATGAAATGATGCCTAGACAAAGCACTCTGCCGGACACCTTGGGGGAAGCTTACCCTCAGTCTGGCTTTCCACCCAAGAGTTGATCTCCTTTCTGATTTGGTCAGAAGCTTCCAAAAAGTTAACGGACTGTGGCGTTGCACCAAAGTATGTTTTCATGTCTTGTAAATATTTCTGAAAGAGACAGGTAAAACACCTTTTTGTAGAGCATTTCCAAAACTGAGAGATTAAGTCAATTTAGATCATCAAAAAGCTAGGTAGGGAAACAATTGCCTCCACACACACATGCCCAGTACTCCTTTCTCTCTTCCCCACTTGGGTTTTGGTCAAAGACCACACACACACACACACACACACACACACACACACACACACCCTCTTTAAACTTGGCTGGGCACTGACTAGCCATGCAGAAATCCAGGTATGGAAGACAGGCCTACCATTCACTTCTCTGCCCTCACTGCTTGAAGTCTGAAGATAGCTTTATTGTATCTGTTGCTACCCCTCCATCCTATGCAATGTCCTTGCTTTTTGCCCGCTGGACATCTGTGTCCTCCTGCTTTTTTCTGAGATGTGCCAAAAGATGCAATGGACAGATATGAGGGAAGTCAACGAGTGTCCTGGCTCTGGGTGGACCCCTCTGAGGAGTCCTTCAGTCTGAACTGAGGATGAAGTCATGGTCGGCACTATGCGGTTCCCATCATGAGAAAAGGGGCAAAGTTTATATTATTCCATGTTGAGAGTCTTTTCAAAGTCTCTAACGTCATGATGGCCAATGCCTTGTGTGATTCGAAGGTCAGCTTTGCTCTCAAGCACACCACCCTCAGGCACACTCCTACAACCAACCCGCCCTCTGCTCCTTCAGATTCACCCCACATCCACGCTCCCATGCTTTGCTCCATTGCCCATGAAGCACATGTTGACATAGAGAATATACAAACCAAACTTATATATTATCACTTTGTATAAAAATCTGACCCCAGACCTGGTTTGAGACCGACTATCGATTTTCATTACTAGACATATTGGTTAGTCTAAATGACTGTTTACCAGAAATGCTAACCATGTTAATGTTGTCCCTGGGATCCCTAGAGAAATGTGCAAAGAGTTAATTCAATAGTTTCACATGGCTCTTTCTTTCCCATCAACTTTAGATAACATATTTGCACTTACATTATGAAATGGGTAAGTTTTCTCTGCGTATATCCCGTTGGCTGTTTTAAGTACATAGTCATCGCTGGGA
>PVKM010020092.1:0-23628 GCA_004027735.1 Carollia perspicillata | reverse complement strand
AGCCAAGATTAATTACGGTGTTCACCTGTTCCTGAAACAGGCTGGGTAATGGATCCTGGCTGTGTGCTCCCTGAAGCAGCACTAATCCCACAGTTCTCTGCGGACTCACTGGCTTTGATCAACTCATTCCCTCTCAGCAGGCCAACCTGGAAGCCACAGGACACAAGTGCTTAGTTTACAATCATGTTAATTTTGCTTTTTGTTTGTCTTTAGCAGTTGGAGATTAATGAGTAAAAAGGGTGTTTAAATTTTCAACCAGCCTTCTTCTAATCACTTGACCGCACTGTTGCTGACGGTTTTATTACTTTGATTTCCTGAATCAGATATACAGTTTCCTTGTCCAATAGCGCTTATCATGCAGAAAAAGACAATCCTTCCAGGAATTGTTGCTACCACTCTGAATTCCACAAAAAGCTAGTGTGAAAATACTTAGTACCTTTGTGATGACTTTATAGGAGTTCATTGCTGCATGCATCCAAGGCATTTTTAATAAATCAAAGACATTTCCAAAGTATTTTACAAAAGATGTTGCTATGCCCATTTTTCATTGCTCGGGGATCAAATTAGCCCATAGACAGGGTGGTGAACAATAATCCAGAATTTGAAGTAAATTCATTAGAAGTTGAGATCATTGCCACTACAATTCTGTCTTCTGCAAATTCCATTCCATTGCATGTTTTCTTTAGTTTGTGTTTCCTGGCATGTACACACAAAAAAGCAAGGCCTTCATTCCCTCTCAGAGACACTTCATATCAAAGAAATCCCCCTCAGGTTTATACATTGTAGTGGAGATTTTGTATACACAGTGCCACTGGATGCATTGTTCCTGGCAGTAAGGGGCAGAGAGAGATTTGCTTTAACATAGCAACAATTTTTCTAAGGTGCAAACCTGATCAGGATCCTTCTTGGCTTAACAACCTTTAGAGGTTCCCTATATCCTGTGGACCATGCTTTGACCAGGCTACAGGTGCATCTTTCCACTGCGAATTCCTTCCTTCTTCATCATTGTGCCATCTGCTCCTAACACAGCAGGAGGCCCTCACTAAGGAGTTGTATGAAGCATTAAGGAAAGAATTCTTGGCTCACTGTCATGAAGATGCATTCAGGGGTCTGTTTAGTTGTCCCAAGTGCACAGCAGCATTTCTCAGGACCTCTAACCTGGATGGCAGGTGATACCTATTTCTCCAGCCCACTGGGGTTTTTCCGCATGCTCCAAAACTCTAGGGATGATATCTGAGAGACTGGCCTTAAGAGTGAGTTTGCGGGACTCCAGTGTGTGTCTGTGCATGAAGGACAATGAGCAAAGATGAGCTATGCTACTGGGAGTAAAGATAAGAAAGGAGGTCTGGGACCTAGTGTAGACAGGCTGGAGCTGGGTGTAATGGCAGACGTGAATGATTGTGTAAGCTGGCTGTGGGGCTTCTGGGATGCTGCTGTGGCAGGGTGTGTTTTCTAAACATGGCCTCGCCAGTATACATCTCTTTACAATATATATTGTAAAGCGAACATTCATATGTTCTCTTTACAATGTGACTTCACACTCCTGCATTGAGAGATGGGTGGGGACTTGACTGGTTGTGGTGAACACACAATACAGTGTACAGATGATTGGTTGTAGAATTATGCGTCTGAAACCTGTATAATTTTGTTAACCGGTATCATCCCAATAAATTCAATTAAAAAAAGAGAGAGATGGGATTATATTCCCAACCCTTGAAATTGAGTGGGCTTTTGTAACTGCTTCAACCAATAATATGGTGAAATGATTCTGTGTAACTTGTAAGGCTAGGTCATAAAAGTCAACACCGCTTACCCTGGCTTCTCTCTCAGGACACATGCCTTTGGAATTCTGAGCTGCTGTAGAATAAGTCCTGCTATCCTGAAGGTGCCATGCTGGAGAGACCACACAGAGTTAGGGGGCTATGTTTGTGGAACATCCACAAGGTGTTCCAATAACCAGCTGGTGGAGTCTCTCCAGTCTAGGCCCCTGAGATGTGAGTAAGAAAGCCTTTGCAATAACTCTAACTCCAACCAACCTGACTTGCAAACTCACAAGAGACCTTGAACAGAAGTACCCAGCTGAGTTGCTCTGGAATTCTTGACAGATAGATAACATAACAGATAAAAATATTGTTGTTCTAAGTCATTAAGATTTGGTGATTCATTACATAACCAGTGTCTGGAAAAAGAACCTGAATGTTTGTTTTTTTTTAAATTTATTTATTTATCTTTAGAGGGGAAGGGAAGAGAGAAGGAAAGAAATATCAAGTATGGTTGCCTCTCTTGTGTCACCTGCTGGGCACTGGCCTGCACCCCAGGCATGTGCCCTGACTGGGAATCGAACCTTGATCCTTTGGTTCCCAGGCCCGCACTCAATCCACTGAGCTGTACCAGCCAGGTGAATGTTTGGGTTTAAAAAAAAAATTGAGGTAACTACAATTTGTTTTAAAAATAAGTACCTAGTAAAGACCATAGTATGACTAGGTTGGGTTTTAAAAAATTAATGTAATTAGCTATATTTACAGGATAAAGGGAAAATATTATCAATTTAATAGAGAAAAAGGTATTTGGTAAAATACTACATATATTTACAATTGAAAAAAATTCTAGTTTCAATAGATAGATAGGATCTTCCCTAACCTGAGCTATAGCAAATATATTAAATAATACAATATAAAAATGTTTCCCCTGAAGTTGGAACAAGACAAAGATCTCCACTATCACCATTTTTATTTAATATTGTCCTAGCCAGTACCAAAGGCAAAAAATAAAGTAAAATGTGTAAGGCTTAGGACAAAATGAAAAAAAAAAAAGGTCATTATATGCAACTGACATACTTGTATATATAAAAAATCAAATAATCTACTGATAAGTTATTAGAATGAAAAGAATTTTTAAAGGGTTAAAGCACAAAAAATTATAAAGTTAGAATCTAGCAAGATTTCTGGATACAAGGTAACAATATACTCATTTATAATCAACTGAATTTCTATATACCATCAACAGTCAGAAAATGGCATTTTAAAAATGCTATTAAAATAGCATCAAAAAACTCCAAACACATCAGATGGGGAAAATAGGTAACTTTATAGTGGAGAGACCTGGCAGATACTGCCTTAACCAAGTGAGCAAAATTAACATTAACAGCAAAGGAAACAACGGGCATGATATGCCTTGATATAATGCACCAAGAAAGAGACAATGTCACTTGCATGGTTTTTTCTGTTCAAAATGCATAACCTAATATAATCATGAAGAAATATCAGACAAACTTAAACCAAGGAATACGGACTATATACTAAATACAAGCTATTTAAAAATGGGCAAAAGATATGAAGACATTTTATGACTACTAACATATGTAAAGGGAAATTGAAATGAAAACAACAATAAAATTCACTGTATACTCCTACCAGAATGACTAAAATTACCAAGGCTGACAATACCACTTACTGGTGAGGATGTGGAGCTAGTGAGAATTCTCATACATTGATGGTAGGGATGTAAATTGGTACGACTACATTGAAAAAATATATGCCCTGCAGAAATGTATACACATATATATGAAAAGACATGTACAGAAATATTACTTATATTAGTCCCAAACTAGATATAACCCAAAAGTAGAATGGATAAATCAGCTGTGGCATATTCGTACAGCTGAACACTATTGGCAATAAAAATGAGTGAACTGCAACTGTGGTGTATTCAACCACATGAATGAATTTCTCAAACATAATATTGAGCAAGACACAAAAGAACATGCGATATGATTCCACTTATATACAGTCCAAAAACAGGCAAAACCAATGCTTTAAGAAATTTTATTTTTTACTGAATTATAGCAAGCAGAGAAAATGCACAGATTAAAAGTACAAGATGATATTTAAATATGTAAATTATTATGATAACCATCGTTCAGATCAAGGTGTGGAACATTTTGAACACCCAGCAGATATGTCCCATCCCAGCTGATAACTCCCAGTGTTAACCATTACTCTGACCTATTTTTGCCCTGAATTAGTTTTGACCTGACGGTTGGCTACATGGCTGCGGTCACTTTTTATCCATCTGTACACTTAGGGCTTGTGTACTTTTCCGTATGTTATACTTCAATAATTTTTTTAAAATAAAATGATTCTATGACCTATGGCTCCTAAAACCCTACCTAGAGACTGTAGAATTTTTCTCGGGCATTTTCTAAGCATTAGCTTCTTCCATTTCTGATACAATAGGCACAGTTCATGATTTTATGGATATCATTTTATGAGTCTGTCTGTTTAAACTAAAGACTCACATTAAAATAGAAAGGGGGAATAAGATTAGAAAATTACTGTACTATAAAAGTAATTGTTTCTCTATGAGGGGAGGTGATGAATAAATGATCTATTTTTTCCCCTTCGGTTTCCCTGGACTTCTAAAGAACAATGTAAAAGACACTCTGGCCCTAGCTGGTGTAGCTCAGTGGATTGAGTGGCAGCCTGTGAACTGAAGGGTTGCCGGTTCAATTCCCAGTCAGGGCACGTGCCAGTTAGGGTTGCAGGCCAGGTCCCCACTGGGGGGTGCGTGGGAGGCAACCACACATTGATGTTTTTCTCCTTCCCTTTTCCTCCCTCTAAAAATAAATAAATAAAATCTAAATAGAAATTAATACTGAAAAAAAAAAAAAGACACTCTGAAGAGATGGGGTAACGGGGGTTTAACAATGAGCAAACAAAAGCATCTTATTGGTAACTAGTGTCTACCTGAACGCTCTCCCTCCCTGTTAGCCTGTATTTAAAGTCAGGTATGGCCCCAACGCTGGTCTTCAACATTAAAGTCTGACACTAACACCCCAATGTAGAATCTCTTATTATGTCCAGGGTATTGCTGTTCTAAGTTCATTAATTTCATTCTGGGGCTATGTATATTTCTGTCTGCTGCTCTCTGAGAAAATTTACAAGAGAAGTGGGCACCAATAATTATTGAAACCGTGGAACGTTATGTAGGAATTCACTTTTTGTTGTTTTACCTCCTCCTCCACCCTCCTCATGTTGCACAAGGTTCCCATTGAGATAATGCCGAGCTGTTCTTATGGCTAATGGTAAAGAATAGTGTTTTTATCTAAGTTAGTTAATTTAATCTCCATTTCATAAAGCTACCTCAAAATGAATTGATGGCTTTAAAAAATAATCACTCATGAAACAATTAGTTTGAGACACTGTGTTTGTACTATTAGGTGAACATCAGTAGAATTTTATGTTTGAAAAAATAGAAGCAGTTAATTGCATTCAAATTATGACTCTCTCCTGAGGAAAGTACTTTGCAGACTTAGAATTATTAGTCCCACTTTGAAAATGAAAAGGCAAGCATTGAAGAAATTAAGTGCTCTGTGTAAAATTAGACCTAAGAATGAGACTCACGATATCTGGGTTTTATTTTTGGACTGAACCATTTGACCACAGGCAACTTTTAGAATTTAGCCAAGAATAAAGAGTTGTTAAGATAACCTAAATAAATTAATGTGCAGTAGTAAAAGGAAATCTTTAATCTATGCAGTCCTCTTTCACATTAAGTTTATGACATCATACTTAGGAAGGATACTGTAAGAAGGCTATGAAACCTTACGTGGGTATTGTGGTACTTGGTATAGGAGTAAAATTTTGAGGTGGCAAAGTTGACATTATGCTGTGATTTATCATTCACAAGATGTAAAGAACACCCAAGTAAGTATCTTTTCTTGAAAGTCTCATGGCAAAAATGGAATTAAATAAAACTTTAACACATGGGAGAACATATTTGCCAATGATATATTGGGCAAATGTTTAATCTCCAAATATATAAAGAACTCATATAACTCAACACCAGGGAGACAAATGACCCAATTAAAAATGGGTAAAGGACCTGAACAGATACTTCTCCAAGGAGGACATATAGATGGCCCATTGACTTATGAAAAAATGCTCAATGTCATTCACTAGTCATCAGAGAGATGCAAATTACAATCACAATGAGATATCACCTCACACCTGTCAAAATGGCTATCATCAATAAGTCAGCAAACAACAAGTGCTGGCAAGGATGTGGAGAAAAGGGAATCCTAGTGTACTGTTGGTGGGAATGCAGACTGGTGGTGCAGCCACTGTGGAAAACAGTATGGAATTTCCTCAGAAAACTAAAAATGAATTTGCCTTTTGACCCAGCAATTCCACTGCTGGGAATATGCCCTAAGAACCCAGAAACGTAAGTTCAAAAGAATATGTGCACCCACATGTTGGTAGCAGTGCTATTTACAATAGCCAAGATTTGGAAACAGCGTAAGTACCCATCAGTAGATGAGTGGAGAAAAAAACTATGGTACATCTACACAATGAAATACACAGCAGAAAGAAAGAAGGAATTCCTACCTTTTGTGACAGCATGGATGGAAATGGAGACTATTATGCTAAGTGAAATATGCCAGGGAGTGAAAGACAAATATGTGATCTCACTTAATAAGAGGAATCTAATGGACAAAATAAACTAATGAGCAAAATAGAATCTCAGGCACAGAAACATGGAACAGATTGACAGCTGAAATCGTGGGGAGGAGGTGGGGACTGAGTGAAAGAAGGTGAAGGAATTAGAGAACAAATATGAAGGACCCATGGAGAGGGACAATGGTGAAGGGACTGATCGTGGAAGTGGGTGGCAGGCTGGGTGGAGTGGGGGCGAAGGGGGAAAAAGTGGGACAACTGCAATGGCATAAACAATAAAATAAAACAAACTTGAACACAGTTCTTACAGATTACCATGTGTTATAAATACAGGATAGCACACCAAATGCTTCTGCAAATATGAGAATTATTATATAAGAATGCTTTTTATTCTGCATTATATTATTCAATAAATTTTATATGTATGTTGGCTCAAAAAGAATATAAAGTTCTTCACAAATTTATGCAGCTTCTGTACCCTTTCTAAATCTTCATATTAGTGCAAATTTATTTTTCTGTTTACTTAACAATTTAAAAGTTTTAAAATGATTTTATATATAAAATTCTTAGCTTCAGTTATCATTAATTATTACAGCATCTTACTCTTGCAATAATGTATACACATTTATACATCTTTCATCCAACAGGTAGAATTTTCAGTAATAAAACGCATAAGGAAAATTTAATCAAAATTACATCTAGAATGTTCACTCATTTTATTATTATTTTTACTTTTATTAGCATTTATTTTATGCTAACAACTTTTTGTTCAGTTTTTTTTTTTACTGGAATATCTTTTTCTTCTGTGCAATCTCCTCTTCTGGTTTATGAACAATCTGCTCTTTTCCAGTTGGATCCTCTCCATGTGTCAGGCAGAGCTCGTGGCAGGGGTTAATGCGCCCATGAGCTCTCTGAGTTCTGCACCACATCTTGGGAGCTTTGTTCACCTGGATGTGCTCAATGACCAGAGAATCTACATCTAAACTCATAAGTTCTACATTACTCTCTGCATTTTTATGCGTGTGCAGCAAAAATTCAGCACTCTTTTTGGGCCACCAACCCTGTGTCCAGCCCCACTGTTTGGCTTGGGCACGCCTGCCAGTGCCACCTTTATGATAACAGAATGGCACACATTGTTTCTATAAAGTGACATCCTTTATGTACTTGCTGGCTTTTTGGGTATGCACACCCTTGATGGCCTAGGCAGTTTCACAAGTGTTCTTAAAGTAAACACAAAGATTTGAACCTCTTGATCTTCTGGGGTTTTCTGGGTCAAGTGAATAGCAAACCATCGTCAGAGGTACCCTCTGACTGCTTATGGGAAGAGAATGCTCACTCATTTTAGACATTATATTCTGATACAGTGAAACCAAATTGGTGAGTTGTTTATATAATCGTTGCTGTTACAGTGACTAGACAGGATGGTGATTTATGCTCTTGCAGGATCACTGATTACTTGGGTTGAGGGACGTCATCAGTGACATGCAAGTGGGCACTTGGTCAGAGCCAAAGTTAATTGGCAGACTGATTGAATTCTGAGGTTGAACTGAAATTTCAGGATATGCATAATACTTTTGTTTATTGTGTAACATGTCCTATGATACTAATCTATTATGTACCTTATAGACCACACACAAAAATAAAAGAATTCAGTAAGATAAAAGTTCTAACATTTTCTTCTACTGAATGTTCTCCTGCACAACTGGGGGTGTGTGGACCTCCCTGTTGGGGACCACTGACCTATAAGGTAAAATTCGAGCTCCTTAATGGGGTGTAATAGAGGTCTTCAAGAGCTGGTCCCTGATTTTTTTTTTTGTTGTTCTGTTTTGTTTTTCAGCATCCAAAAGGCAGGATCTGAGGATAGTTTTTGTAGCCATGAGTGGCCCCTTGGTCTCTTGCGTGCTGGAACTTCTGGCCCTCGGATCGTAGGTAGGGTTTGATGTGGCTGTGAGGGGTTCCTGAGGCCTGCCCACGTGCCCATACACCTCTCAGCCCTTTCGAGGACCGGAAAGCAAGATGGTGCCACAGCCCTTGGAGGTCCAGGGCCAGCTGGTCAAAGGTGAGGATCTTACCCTGGGCCTTGAGGTTGCAGCTCCCAGGGCGGCTGCTCACTCGAAGTGCACACACCTTCAGTTTGGACACTTCCTGCACACACACGTTATCAACTGTAGTCCCTACAGCCACAGTGGTTTAACCCTCTTGGCCAGGAAGCTTTATCTGTTGGGTCATCCGGGACAGGGACAGAGGCCACCGGTTGTTGCCACTCATGATAAACCTCTTCAGTACCACTTTTTTGAAGGTTGGTTCTTCTGGTCAGAAACCTGTACAGCATGACTGACAGCCTTAGGTAGACATCCTGGCTCTCAGTCTCCTTGCAGAAGCCTTCGTCTTTGTGGTGGTGGATGTTGACGCCCACGGCGGTACCTCTGGTCACTGTTTTACCTGTCCGCTCCCCCGTCTTCAGCCCTGTGCTTCAGCAACATTGAATGGCTTGTAGTCTCCTAGCATCCTGCTCTTTCTTGCCTTTGCTGAGGCACATGTGCCTGGCATGCTCTCTTCTTTCTTTGCTTGGCTACCTCCATTCATCCTTTTGTTTCATCTCACACATCACATTCTCCAGGCTGTTCCTGAAAGTCCTTTTTTTCTCCTTTGAAGCTGTTAGGTATCCTCTTCCTGGCTGCCAAATTCCTAGTGTGTAGTTCTATTCTTACACTTATTAATTTAATTGTCAGGGGTGACCCTGAACTGATTTAGCTTATGTGTCTGCCACCTTGGAGGATTGGGGCTGAAACAGAAATTAAGTTGGGATATAGAAAAGTCGAAGAAGTTGTATTTTCTGTACCCTTGTGAATTTTCAGACTGACGTTTGAACTTACTACCCTTACTGACCCTGGCCCTTGGTACAAGGAATTATACTTTACCCAGGGGTTAGGTTCAAAGGTAAAACACATAAATTTGTCAGATGCAGTGCTAGGAAATAGAAGGCACTGTTAAATGAAGATATTTCAAGAGCTTTTAATAAGGGAATGTCTAGGAAAAACTCACTGTGTTTTCCTTCACTCTCACCCATAACCAGTTTGTGGGCTGCTTCTCCCCACAGGACCCCCACTTCAGATGCCAGTCAAAAGGAGTTAGTTCCTAGGATACTAGGATACCCACAACTTTTGTCTGACTTGGCCACAAATTGGAGGTTCCCACGTCCCCATATTCAGGGTCAGTTATTTGCTAGAGCAGCTCCTAGAACCCAGGAGAACAGTTTACTTGCTTTTGCCGATTTATTACAAAAGATATATTAAAGGCTACAAGTGAACCGCCCCATGAAGTGATACCCCGAGCAAGATCTGGAAGGGTCCTGGGCACAGGAACTTCTGCCCCTAAGGAGCTGGGGGGCATTGCCCTCCTGGCACGTGGCTGTGTTCACCAGCCCAGAACCCCACACTTCAGGGGTTTTTATGGAGGCTTCGTCCCATAGCCACAATGGATTATTAACTCCACCTCTACCCCTTTCCTTTTCCCAGAGAATGGGGGTGGGGCTGAAAGTTCCAAGCTTCTAATCAAGGCTTGGTCTTTCTGGTGACCACCAGCCTCCACCTAGGAGCCCACCAAGAGTTGCTTCATTAGAGCGAAAAACATTCTGATCCCCTAGGAAATTCCAAGGGGTTTAGGAACTGTGTGTTAGACACTCACCCTGCTGAGAATTAGAAAGGTCTTAGGAGTTCTGGATCAGGAACAGGTGGTGGGTGGGTGGGGGGCAGGTCAAAGACTAAATATTAGAACAAAAGATTTTCCTAGCAGCCCTATTTATAAGGGTGTTAAGAGGTCTATGTCAGGAACTGAGGATAGAGACCAATACATATATTTTTTATTATTTTACAGAGATGACTTACAAAGGTGTCTACTGTGTATAGGGAAACCACCAGGGACTGTGCAGTACCCAGGGCTTGTAATAGCAGGTTCCATTTCTACTTCTGGGCTTGCAGTGGTCATGGGAGGGAGCGGTTACAGCAACCCAGGGACAGAGAAACTGTACAGATTAGGTCACTGACCAAAGCGGAGACCTTTAGGTGACTCTACTGGGAAGTAAACACCCTGACTTTTCTCTCCTGCCCCTTGGCTGAACCCAACTGGAAGCCAGCAAGCAAAGCAGCCTGTCGAGGTAGTCTCTGGCACAGCACACGGTGGGGAGAGTGGGGAGAAGATAGGGAGGGAGAACGGAAGACATCCGGTACAGCAGAATAACCCAAAGTATCTTTGAAATTCCCTAAACCCACCTCCACCCCTTCTCCACTAGTTTTGAGGTTGCATATGTGAAACTTTTGAATAAGTGGCTTAGAAGGTGATGGCAAATGCTAAAATCTTTCTTGTATTTTTCTCTGAGACTCTTTCACAGCCAATCAACCATGGCTATTTGGCTAAAGTGATGGGGATTCTATAACATAGAAGATTAGCAAAATATCAGTTGCCTCAGGGGGCCAGGCAGGTGCTGAAAATCAAACCAAAAAAAGTAAAATAAAACCATCAATGGATGCAGTTGCAGGCAGCAAGTGGGTGATCTCTGGCTCACTCTCCAAATGATTCTCCTTTGCATCAGCCTTTAGTTAACAGTGGTGAGCAACCACAGTGTGGGCTAATCATTTCTGGTTACAGAGTGGCATTTATAGAAAGCAGTCTTTTCTGTGTCCTTCAGAAAGACTGATCCCCCCAATAACCATGGGCAGAAGCTCGGAGCGCTTCTGGAGGCCTACTCTACAAATGCTCTTCCAAGCGCTCCGCTTGAATTAGTACCTCTAATCCCTTCCAAGTCCCTACAAGACAAGGCATCGTATGGTCACTACTTTGAAGGTGAGGAGGCAGGCACAGAGACTTGCTATTTCTGTTAAGCTGTACTTTGCAGGCAGGACAGTGTCGCTGGTGAGAGCCAAGGGGATTCTTTAGTTAATTTTTGGAAAATTAATTTGAGTCTAACTTGGTTTAAGAAATGATTTGAGGTGTCTGGAACATTTTAACCTTTGAAATATAAATTATAACCTTAAGGAAATGGAAAATCTGGAAAAAAAATAAAGTTTACCTTTGCAGGGGTGGTACTTTGAGTGGCCTCAATCATGGCTGCATTAACCTGCTCGGGCAGGAAATCATGGTAGCCTTCCCTTCACTCGTCTGGACCCTTGCCTTGGTGTCCTGGAGCCTGTAGGTTTCCGGGTGCTACGTGCACACCCTGCATTCTAGGCATATTCCATTAGAATAAACAGTGGGGACGTGTGAGTTTTACGGAAAGTTTCCCTCCTTGGTTTCCTTAACACCCCACCTGCCAGCATCTCTGTATTGGACAATTTACAAGTGTTCAAGCTCAGGAATGGATATTTGATTGCATTCAAGATACATTGACATAAGACAAACCATTATTTGAAAACTTCTAACACTATGCTGAATAAGAGTGGTAAGAGAGGATACCTTGCCCTCTTTCTAGTGGGAAAGCATTCATTTTCTTCATCATGAACAGTAATGTTAGCTATAGGGTTTTTGTAGATACTCTTCATAAAGTTGAGGAAACTCCCTTTCATCCCTATTTTTATTATAAATGGGTGTTGAATTTTGTCAAATGGTTTTTGCATTAGTTAATACGATCATGTAATTTTTATTTTCCAACTTGTTGATATAATAGATTCCAATGAGTGTTTTAAAAATGAACAAGCCTTTCATACCTGGAATAAATTCCACTTGGTCATGGTGTATAATTCTTTTCGTACATTGCTGGATTGGATTTGTTTATATTTTGTTAAGGACTTTTGCTTCTAAGTTCATGGGAGATACTGCTCTGTGGTTTTCTTTTTCGTACTAGCTTTGGTTTTGGTATCAGGGCCACACTAACCCCATAAAGGGAATTAGGAAATGTTCTCGTCCATTTCCTGGAAGAGACTGTGCAGAGTTGGTGTTCGCTCTGTGTCGTTTGGCAGAATTCTTTGGTAAAACCATCTGGGCCTGGAGATTTCTTTTTTGTGAGTTATAAGATTATGAATTCTATTATCTCCATCCTTATAAGGCTATTCAAATGATCTATTTCATATTGAGTGGGTTGTGGTAGCCTGTGTTTTTCAAGGCTTCATTCTTTTTATATATATTTAGGTGCATAGAGTTTAAAATAATTATCCTTTAGATGTCTGTAAGGGTCTGTAGTGATATTTTATTTCATTGTTTTTTTAAAAAATTAATAGCTTTATTGAGGTATAATTTATATACAAAACAGCACATATTTAATATACACAATTTGATGAGTTTAGATTTATGCAGACAATCATGAAATATAAACATACCTATCACCTCCAAAAGTTTCTCCATGCCCTCACCCCTCTTTCTTGGTGATAAGAGCACTAAATATGAGATCTACCCTCTTAACCAATTTTTAAAGTGTACAATATAGTATTCTTAACTGTAAGTGCTGTGTTATACAGCAGATCTATAGAGCTTATTCATCTTGCATAACAAACTTTTTACCCACTGAACAGTTCCTCATTTTCCTTTCCTCTTAGCTCCTGGCAACCACGATTACAATCTCTGCTTCTATGAGTTTGACTATTCCAAATACCTCATATCAGTGGATTAGTGCAGTATTTGTATCTGTCCTTCTGTAACTGGTTTATTTTACTTAGCACAGTGTCCTCCAGATTCATCCATGTTGTTGCATATGGCAAAGTTTCCTTTTTGAAGGCTGAATATTATTCCATTATATATACACAACATTTTCTTTATCCATTCATCTATCAATAGACAGTTAGGTTGTTTCCATATCTTGGCTATTGCAAAAAATGCTGCGGGAGCATGGAAGTGCAGGTAACTCTTCGAGATTCTGATTTCAGTTCTTTTGGATACACACCCAGAAGTGGGATTGCTAGATCATATGGTAGTTCTATTTTTCCTCTTTCCAGGAGTCTCCATACTGTTTTCCATAGCGGCTGCACCATTTTACACTCCCACCAGCAGTGTACAAGTGTTCCAGTTTCTCCATATCCTTGCCAACACTTGTTATTTTTCATTTTTCGTGATAGCCATCCAAACGGGTACGAGGTGATATTTCATCGAGCCTTGCATTTCCCTGATGATCAGTGATGTCGAGCACCTTTTCATGTACCTGTTGGCCATCTGTATGTCTTTGGAGAAAATGTCTCTTCAAGTCCTTTGCCTAATTTTTTAATTGAGTCCTTTGGGTGTTGAGTTGTAGGAATTCCTTATGCACTTTGGATGTTAATCTTTTATCAGAGATACGTGGCTTAAAAATAATTTCCATCATTCCATAGGTTGCCTTTTCATTCTCTTGATTGTATCCTTTCCTATGCAGAAGCTTTTAATTTTGAGGTAGTTCCACTTGTCTATTTTTACTTTTGTCATCTAAGTTTTCAGTGTCATATCCAAGAAATCATTTTCAAGATCAACATCAAGAACCTTTTCCCCTGTGTGTTCTTGTAGGAATTTTATAGATTCAGGTTTTGCATTTAATCAGTTTCATTCTTGATATTGGTAATGTGTGTCTTTGTTCTTATGTTTGTCATTCTTGCTAGAATATGATTTTTATTGATATTTTCAAAGAACCAACTCTTTGTTTCATTGGTTTTCTCTGTTGTTTTTCTGTTTTCAAGTTCACTGATCTCTGCCGTTATCCGCATTGTCTCACTCCTTCTGCTTGCCTTGGGTTTATTTTGCTTTTGTTTTTCCAGGTTCTTGAGGTGGGAGCTTAGATCATTGCTGTGAGATTTTTCTCTTTTCTAATATATGTATTTAGTGCTACAAAGTTCCCTCTTGGCACTGCTATAACTGTGTTCCATAAGCTTTGGTATGTTGTATTTCCATTTTCATTCAGTTCAGTGCATTTAAAAAAATTTTCCTGGGTATAAACTTATGAAAATAGCTGAGCTGGAAGTTAAGTCCAGGGCTGTTGGACTCCAAAGTCTGTGTTCTTTCCTCTACAAAAGATAAGATTGCCTCACAAAACAGCAAGAATTTCTTGAAGGCAACTTTTATAGATAAATAAAATAATTCCTTATCCTCCCTAGATCTCAATTGGTAGGTATATTAGTCAGGGTTCTCTAGAGAAAAAGAAACAACAGGAGATACACAGATATAGATGATAGACAGATGATCGAGAGTGTGTGTATTGGAATTAGCTTATTCATTGTGAAGGCTGAGAAATCCATGATCTGCTCTCTGCAATCTGGAGAACCAGGAAAGGTGGTGGTGTAACTCAGTCCTGGTCCAAAGGCCTGAGAACCAAGGAAGTCTTCTGTTCATACTTTTTATTATCTAGCTCCCTACCCATTCTTCTATGAAAACAGAAAATAGCCTTATTGTCTTGTGTCCACACAGTAAATCTCTACTTTCTGAGGTAGTTTTGCCAGAGTCTCAACAGTTCAGTAGTATTTCAATGTCTTCTCTGATCTTGGTGCTGCCAATTATTTTCCAGAGTCTTCAAATGGCTGTTGCATACATTCTGTCCAGATTTTATGACTATATGCAGTGGGAGAGACAGGATAAAGCGTGCTTACACCATGTGCCTCAGACTCACTTCCTCTGAGCTCCAGCCCCTGGGGCAGCCGCTTGAAAGGCACCAGGGACATATAGGGAGGAACTATTTTGTCTGGTGTCAGGGTGAGAGGTGGGGTTGGGGGGACAGCTTTCTGCCAGACAAAAGTGCTGGCAGAGGCCATTGTTCCTTTTCTGAGGTCCCCCAAACCCCCACCCCAGGCCAGAAGGCAGACACCATCCAGGTCAATGCATTTATTTCCCTTGAGACTTTTTCTTTGACCCCTGGATTAATTTAGAATTGTGTTATTTACTTTCCATGTGTTTGGAAATTTTTCTGTTATCTTTCTGTTATTGATTTTTAGTTTGATTCCTTTGTGGTCAGATAAGACACTCAGTATGATTTCAATTATTTTATGTTTGTTGAGGTTTGTTTTATGGCTTAGGATATGGACGATCTTTGTGTTCTGTGGGTACTTGAATAGAATGTGCATTCTGTTGTTGGGTGGAGTGTGCTATTCATATTGATTAAATCCTTGGTTGGTTGATGATGATGTTTAATTTTCTACATCCTTGCTTATTTTCTATCTAGTTGTTCTATCTACTGTTGATATGCCATTTTATTTTATGTTTGTTATTTGTGTTTTTGTTTCTCTGTTTATTTTCCCCTGCCTTCCGTGGGTTACTTGAACATATTTTTAAGATTCCATTTTGATTTATGTACAGTATTTTTTAGTATATTTCTTTGTATAGTTTTAAAAAATGGTTGTTCTAGGCATTATATAGTATACACATATCACATATACTGATGTTCTTTTACTAATTTTGGTGAAGGACAGAAACAGTACCTATCCTTATGTCGTGTTACCCTCCTCCGTGGATAATATAATTGCCTTAAATATTTTCTCTACATACTTTTAAAATCACATCAGCATTTTAATTTTGCTTCAACCATAAAACATAGTTTAGAAAACTCAAAAGAAGAAAGTCCGATTGTATCTATCCACATATTTGTGCACTGTGTTCTTCCTTCCTTCTGGATATCCAGGCTTTCCTTTTTTATCATTCCTTTTCTGCTTGGAAACTTCATTTACCCATTCTTTCAGGAAAAGTCTGCTGCCAACAAATCTGTTAGTTTTCCTTTCTCTGAGAATGTCTTGACATCCCCGTCATTCCTAAGGGATATTTTCACTGGGCATAGGATTTGGGGTTGCCAGTACTCTGCCTTCAGCCCTTGAAAAACATCGCATCATTTTCTTCTGTCTTCCATTGGTGCTAATGATAAGTCCACGGTCATTCTGGTTGTTTTCCCTCTGTCGGTAAGTGTCACTTTTCTCAGGCTGCTCCAAGGATATTTTTGCCATTAGTTTTCAGAACTTTAATTATGACGTGTCTTGGCAGCGATTGTCTTGGGTTTATCCTATTTGGGGGTTGCTCAGCTTCTTTTCAAAGAATCGACTTCTGGGTTTATTGATTCGTCATGTCATATTTTCCCCTGTATTTCTCCAGTTTCTTTTTTTATCCATATTGTCTATGTTCTTTGGGCTAATTCTGCTGCTATTTTCAACTTGTTGAGTATTTAGGTAATTAATTTTTAGTCTTGTTTTCCAATATAAGCATTTAAGACTACCAATTTTCTTTAAGTATCACTTTTGCTGAATCTCAATTTTGTTATGTTGTAATTTTATTATCCTTCCACTTCTACGTTTTTCATTTCTGTTATAATTTCTCCTTTGACCAATGGATTGTCAAATGGATTGACAAATGTTCTAAAATTTCCAAATGTTAGAAAACATGGTTGTTTTTCTTTTTTTGTAATTGAGATTTAATTTAACTACATTGTGGGCAGAGATTGTGGTCTGTATTATTGGTACCTATTCTCTTGAATTTGTCGAGACTTGCTTTATAGCCTCGTTCAGCAGTTCTCAAAAAGTGTAGTCTTCAGGTCCCTGGGGATTCCCAAGGGCCTTTTAGGAGATCTCTGAAGTTGAAACTATTTTCATAACAACAATGGGACATTTTTTGCCTTTTCACTGTGTTGCTATTTGTAGTGGTGGCGGGTAGAACTGCTGCTGTCCTTGCATGAGTCCAGGCAGTACAATCAAACTATATTATTTGTGTACAGGTCGAGGGAGGGAACAGCGAACCAGTGAGTCAAAGGAGAGAAAACACAGGGACTTTCCATCTGCAGCGATGGCCAAGGATGAGAAGGGTGTGAGGCATGCTGGGACTGGCTAGCTGTGAGTTTCCAAATAACATTCTAAATAATGAAGCTCAGACTGGGGCCTGAGACAGTCAGTCTCTTAATAATTTAGGCAAGGAGAGGCAATTACTATACATCAATAAGAAAGAGAACTTTCTCAAGAAGAGTGGTGCCCAGCCATAGAATAGTCTTTCCCATGGGGTAGTGAATTCTCCATTGTAATTTTTGATTTGTTTAAAAATAAACTGGATGACATTTTTTCAGGGAAACTGGGGGGAGGGTTGAGCTGTCAGGCTTCTAAAATTCTAACAGAAAAATCTTAGAATGTGAGTATAGTATTTGGCTATGTCTCCCTCTAGTGGTCATTATGCAGAATTAACAAAAGTGAACAAAAAAAATCTCATACCCCTAAAGCTAAGGTTTGTGACTTCCAGAGTATCTAAATTCCATTTTGTAGTAAATTCTGCATGACATCCATATAGGCATATGCACATTTATTGTCTGAATTACATTGATGATATTTCTAAATCTGAAGTGACTGCATTAGAAAGACACTATTGGGTAGTAGACTTCTGTGCCAGGCATGTAAGGTCTGGAGTGGAGCACAAGACAAATTAGATTCTTGCCCTCATGGCGCCTGTATTCTAGTGTAGGGAAACAGACCATGAATAATAAAAAAATAAGGAAGTTGCAGCCTCTAATTAAAGCTATGCAGGAGATAAACAGAGTGTTGTGGCAGAGACTAAGGAGAATGAACTTCTTTGGATAGGGTGGTCAGGGAAGATAATTTGAAGATGTGACAGTTAAGATGGGAAGAGGCAGAGAAATATTCTGGGCAGGGAGGACAACAAGTGAGAAGGCCCAGTTATGGGAAAGAGTTTGGCCTGCTCTGGTTGCTAACAGAAGACCGGCACAACCAGAACAAAATTAGCAAGGGGCATAGCACATGAGTGGGGGTGAGGGAAATGTCAGGGGGCGTGTCACACCAGCCCTGGCAGGCTGCGGGCAACCTCAAAAGCCATGGAAAGTTCACTAATGACAACTTTCGTTCTATCTCAACAACTTGCAGTTACTTTAAAAATTAATTTTGGCGACATTATCTATACCTATACTTTGCTTCTAAATAAATGGAAGAAATATTTTAAAATGAGAATTTGATTTCATAATAACTGATTTGATCTTTTGGCTCATTAGACCACAGATTTTCTTGGCACTAAACATTCTTTCTCTACAGGCATTTGGTAGGGAATTAAAACAGGATATTGAATTAGAACAATAGATTCTTTGTTGAAAAACATTTTCATTTATATGGGATATTGTTCTCTTGAAGGAAGTGAACATCACATTCGAGAATTGGCTTCCTCCTGGGGAGAAGTTGGAGAAAGCTGTCTTTTTCATGAATATGACTTCCATATTTGAACTGCTTCATCCAAAAAGAAGGCTTAACTAGAATTGGTCAAGTCCTAAAATATGCTAGTTGTTCTGCAGTGTGAAAATGTGAAAGACTTAACATCAATTACACTTTGTCAAAAAGTTTCAGAAATGAGTTCCAAATTTAAAGCTCAATGTAGAGTAGTCATTTCTGATCGAAATATTTCTTACTCTAGAAGAAGCACAGTGAGAAATGAGGAACATGAATGCTACGCAAAAGCAGTGCTGTAATGTTTGTAGCAGGAAAATGTTCAGTGCGACTGTGTGGTTAGAAGACAGCTTGTGTACAGTCAGTGAGCCCACTGTGCTTTGCCGTGTCAGACCAAAGAGAGTGCCTTGCCTACCTGTGCATTAGCACCCTGAGCACCAGGGTAATAACGGTTTAACAGGATGGTGGGAAACCTCACTTCATGAGATAATGCAACATATGTGCACATTGGTTTTCCAGTCAGAAAATACAGTACTATACCCTGGTTCAAAACAGGCAGCTTTAAGAACACACTCGGTAGGAGGAGGGAGTAAAGAGGGAGAGAAGGGGCATAAATGGATTGACTGTGTTCCCAAAGATGATGCGGTACAAGAAGGACATCAGGGTTGTCTATGACCACCACCACCCAAAATACTTTCCCTGCCTGTAGGGAGTGAGAGCAGTAGTTAACTAGGGATCTTCAAATTTAACGGGATTAAGTATTTTTACTGCAAGTTAAATCATAACTTGCATAAGCTTATGCTTGTGCTAAAATTAGCATAAGCATAGCTTGGAGTATCTGAATCTTCTCTATTATGTCTTTGTGAGTACTGCCACATGATTTTTAATGTCTAAGTGTACATTTTTATATATAATCAAGATGGTGCTAAGTGATGAAATATAACTACTCTGTTAATATCTGTAAGATTATTTTGTTTTTCATAAAAATATGATTAATACTAAAAATAAAATTTGCATTTTGTCACTAACAACTAACAACGTGCAGCCTGTCACTCATCAGCCATGCCCACATTTATTCCTGGGACATGTTGTGGCTGAACTGACCTGAGGTGTAAGGTGTCTGCATGTCACTTACTCTGCACATGTACTTCTGTATTGCTTCAGTATGTGCACTTACTCAGCGGTGCCAAGGCTCAGTCAGCCACTCGGAAGTTCTGTGCAGCATGTTGTTCGCATCCTGAACTTAGGTAACGAGTTGATGGACACCACATTGAAAGCCTCTATATTCAGTCAGCAGGTTGGGCTGTGATCAGCTGCACCTATAAAACAGGTCAAATTGAAAATAAATGCTGGCTAAGGAGCAGACAGAGTTTTGAGGAAAAAATTACAGTGTTCAGTTCCTAAAGCACTCTTTCTGCCTAGAGTGCTCTACACATGCCACTTTACCTGGTTTTTACTTTCTCAACTTAAATATCATCTCCTTAAAAGGATAAATTAAGGAACAATATCCATTTGAAAGACAAGCAGAGCCCTGGCCAGGTAGCTCAGTTGGTTGGAGTGTTGCCCTGATATTCCAAGGCTGCAGGCTTGATCTCTGGTCAGGGCACATATAAGGAGCAACCAATGAATGCATAAATAAGTGGTACAGCAAATTAATGTTTGTCTGTCTCTCTTCCTTCATTTGTCACTCTAAAATCAATAAATAAAATAAAAAACAAGCAGAAATAAAGACATTTTTATAAAGAAAAATCAAGAGCTGGACAAACTCTAGTTGAGAAAGAATTAGAGAATTAGTAAGTTGGGAAATAATGGCGAGAAATTCATTCAGTGCCCAATGAAAAGAGAAATATAGGCAATCAGTTGAAGATATGAAGGATACATTTTGGAGGCTCTAGGTATATCTAATAAGAATTCTATAGAAAAGAAAGAAGGAAATTATGAACAAGCAATATTTGGTGAGATAATAATTTTAAAATTTCTAAAAGTAAAGAAAGATGTATATGATTAAAACACATTCCAAATACCAAGCAGTGTATATGTGAATAAATCCACACAGTAGGCATATTGCATCATAGATAATGAGAAAATCTTAAAGCAGCCGGAGAGAAAAGGCATCTTATCTACAAAGGAATTACAATTATTGGACAGATGTCTTCTCATCAACAATAAAAATGACAGAAGACAAAAGAGTAATATTACAAAAGTATTGAGGAAAAATAACCATCAACCTGACTTTCATACCCAGTTAAACTATCATTCACCTAAAAAAAGAAGAGTAAAACTTGACACAGAATCTTATTGAAGAAACTTAAGAATCTTTTTTTTTTTTAAATCAAGAGGAGAACTTAACCCAGAGCGAAAGCATGTGGCACAAAAACAAACTGACCAAAAACAGTGAGGACAGGCACAGATAAAAATACAAGGTCTGGCACAAATAACACCCCATTTTTATTACAAAATATTTTATTTCAAAATCATAAGCATATAATTCTGTAACATAACAATGTCACACTCAAGCACACATTTTGGGTGAAATGTTCAAATTGCTGTCCATCTCATGTGAGACATTCACACACCCTGCCAACCACACTCAAGCAAGCCTTACTTCTCTTGGACCCTGTATATATGGAAATGTGTTTATGTGATTGAAAAGTCCCCCATAAAATGAAATGTAGCATGTTTTAATTAAAAGGATAAAAACTGAAACTCTCCCTAATAAGGTTGTGGTCATTGTGTGTATAAACATGTGTGTGTTCAATGGGTAGGCAAATATGGTAAGTCCTTTAAAAGTTTACCATCACCCAGCTTTAATAATAATCAATATTTTGCCAATTTTGTGTCATGCATCACTAAAATCCTTAACAGTTTACAAATATGGAGTAATTTTCAAGTTTATTAAAACTTTATGGTTAAAACTTTAAAATACATATTAAACTTAAGACAGCCTAAATAAATAGATATACAATCTATAGATTCTAACATTGCAGGACATCTATAGAAATTTATCAACCCAATAGAAGACAGGAAAGGAAGGGAAAAGAGCTGATAGGAAGAATTGCAAGTAGTAAATTAAAATATAAAATGGTAGAAATATGTCTAAATACATCATTGATAGCAACAAATATAAACAAATTAGATACATGTTAAAAGACAAAAAGCTTTAAGATTGATTATGTTTCAGATAAGCATATTTCTGCTAGTATGCTTGTTACATAGAAAGATTTAAATTAAAGGAAGGTAAAAAGCTTTAAAAAAGCAAAACCTAAAAGGAAAAGATAAGCAGAGTAAATTTATTAAAATTAGAAACTTGTTTTTAACAAGTATCAACATAAAGGGAATAAAAAGGGTAAGTACAAACTAGGAGAAGCTACTTGTCATGTGTATCCAGAATATAAAAGGAAACCTATGAATCAATAGGAAAGAGACGACCCAATCAAAGATAGGCAAAATACACACACGGGCATTTTAGAGAACAGGAACCAACAATAGAAAAAACACATATGAAAAGATGTTCAACCTCATTCATTACCAGGGAAATACAAAATAAAAAACCAAGATTTTATTTCACACTTACCATACTGGCAAAAATTTAAAAGTCTGATCATTTCAAGTGGAGCAAAAGGACATATATATTCTGATGATAGGAAACAAATTGGTACAACCTCTATGGTAAACACTTCGATATAACCTAGAAAAGTTTTCTCTTTAGAAAAGTGGACTTAATTATATCAGCCTTATAGAGATGTTTTGTGGATTAAGTGGCTTAACTTTTTTTAGGAAGGTATTATTATGCTTTTTGTCGGGGGGAGGGGTAAGGAAATGCATACAAGTGACAAAGCATGAGTATCCAGAATGTGCAAATATATTTTACACATAAGAAAAAGGCAAACAACTTAGTAAAAAAGGGCAGATATACATGAGGAAATGTAAATGACTAATAAACATATGAAAATATACTCAATCATTTTAATAATCAGGGAAGGACAAAGCAAAACACACAAAACAATGCCAGTGAAAAATCAGAATGTATGTTGAAGTGCTACTGCTGGGGTGTATGAACTGACTGGACTGCTTCAGCAGGGATTGTCAATATCTAGTCAAGTTGAAAATATGTACAGCTTGTGACTCTGTAATTCCCATGTTAACATATACCCTGGAGCAGTGGTCTTCAAACTGAGGTGTGTACATCCTTGTGATTATATAAAGAATTTGCCAGGGTCCTGGGGGACCGATAGTGAAGAGAATCTCCGACTTGCATGTGTGCTTTTCCCAGGTGACTCCTGAGGCTCCTATCTCCTCTTTCATAACTGCCCTTCTTCCGAAGCATACTCCTTCTTTAATGAACTTTTCCTTAATTTGCCTCTTCAACCCCTAGTAATGGTCAAACAATGAATTGACTAAGTGAGAGACTAGTGAGAATAAAGCAAAGAGAATGCTGAGAGGAAATGAGCGCTAAAAATGGTTTTCATCGGCAACTTTTCAGTTATTCTTAATAGTCATCCCAAGATGGAAAGGAAAACACCATCCTGGAAAGTGCAAGGCTCTCACGGCACTGGGTATACTATTAAAAGTAAGTTGCCCAAGCAGCTAGCATCTTATAGTATTCTTTTGATAACAGGAAATAGAACTTATTAAAACATTTTATACAGTGTAGTAAAATAAGGAATGACTATATTCAGAATGTTTATAAAATAATTTTGTACAATACTTTTAACAAGTTTATTGAACTACATGACAATTTAAAATAAGTCATATAAAACTCATTTGCAGGTGTTATTCAATGTAAGTTGAAAAATGTGATAATCCCAGGATGCATTGCAATGGCCAGGGTCAGTGTGGTCAACCTGAACTGCTTTAGTTGCTCAAAGGGTTTGTTTTCCTACTAAATACACAGTGTTTTATCATTATATATATGGAATTGTTTTTGAATTTTATATATAATTTTGAAAGCCTGTATCTCTGAAAGCCAGCACCACAGTACATACACATGCACACATTCACTAAAAGAATATCCTGCTCCTGGTTTTAGAAAGCTCCGTTATTTAGTGGAATCTTGCATTTCATTTTTATAAATTAAAAAATGAGAAACAGAATATAGA
>PVKM010020091.1:0-23635 GCA_004027735.1 Carollia perspicillata | reverse complement strand
GGCAGTTTTGTAAAAGTCCATGACCATGTACTGCTAGATTTTGCTTTGATTTAGGACTCAGATAAAATCAGACCCAGGTCTTCACTTTGGGGACTGAACAGATGAGCAAAAAATCTGGGCGAGCCCCCAAGGAAGCTGGCCGGCCTCGCGCCACAGATCAGGGAAAGACAGTTCTCATGACCGGCTCTACTCTCCCTTCTCTCGCTTCTCCTCTGTGTTCTGCAACTCGCCCTGCTACCCACTGCTGTGATCTGAGCTCTCTTCCTGAGTTAATAGTGTCTGGGGAAAAGAAAAGGTCAAGCGTCCTTCAGGCATCAATATTCCTGCAAGACTGTTCCAAAGTAATTAATTGCTGACTTTCTTTCTCAGTCCACCAAGTGCCACTAATACCTTCGATTCATCATTCCCTACAGTCCCCTGCTCGGGTAAGGGTAACGTCACCGTCCACAGAGCTGACAACCAGAGTTAAGTAATTTGCCCGTCATCTCTCAGCCTGTCACGGAGGACCAGAGCGAGTGGGAGCCAACTCTGCAACTGCGAGCGCTGTTCTAAGTCCCCGAGCTCCTGCCTACTGCTGCAGGTTTTGCCACCACTGAAAGATGAAAGAAAAGTCACAATTAGCTAAGTACGACATGTGAAATACAGTCAATAATACTGTAATTACTATGCATGTTGCCAGGTGGGTACTGAAATACCAGGGGGAACACTTTGTAAAGTATATGATTATCTAACCACTATGCTGTACACCTGTTCTAATATAAAAGGTAAACTGTAATTGAAAAAAAATAAAACAAAAAGCAAAAACTGAACTATAAAAAAAAGACACTATTAGCCAAAGACCCTTTTGATTCCTGAACGCTATTCCTAGGTAACACCTGTTCACCCACATTCCAAGAGTGCACACTGGCCACCCCGAAGTTTGCTGGAACCTGTCCCGTGGGAGGGAGGAGCTTGGAACACGAAGGAAATGAGAAAGGGGCAACCTCAAGATGCTGGTTTCATGGGACGCAGTTCTCAAGGCAGAGAAGCCTCTGAATGGCCTTTCAGCTGTAGTTTCCATAAGACACAGTCCTCTTCTCTTCAAGGAAATTCAACACTGCCGAGCACTAGGACACCGCCCAGCAGAGCTTCTGCTCAGTCGTAGGTCTCTGCTTGGATCCTCCTCCGAAGCTCCTTCCCTGATGCCCCAAGTCAGGGTCGAGTGTTGTGCCCACCAGTGTTGGTCACAGTTTATATGCACACGTGCCTGCGTCCCTGCACCCCGCTGCCTGGGGGCTCCCCGACGACAAGGAGTCTGTCAGCCTCACCTGGCACACGGCAGTCATCCCATACATATTTGTGGAACTGAATTAAATTTACCTCCTCTTCTTGTAACACCAAGCTTTTGCTACCAGCATTTAGAAAATTCCAAATAATCAAAGTTGCCTCTATGAGGCCTCAAAGCTTGTTATTGAACTCTCTCTAAAATGCTTTCAGCCCTGGCCAGTGTGGCACAGTTAGTTGGAGCATCGTCCCATAACCAAAAGGTTACAAGTTTCATTTCCGGTTAGGCCATATGCCTAGGTTAAGGGTTCAATCCCCAGTCTGGGCACATATGAGAGGCAACCAATCTGTGCTTCTCTCTCACACCAATGTTTCTTTTTCCCTTCCTCTCTCTCTCTAAAAAAAAAAAAAAAAAAAAAACCATGAAAAAATGTCCTTGGGGAAGGATTAAAAAAATAATAAACAAAATGCTTTGACTTCCTTACTTGTTAACAAAATACAGCAAATATGATGTAACCTTTCCTTGATGTCCTGTGTCTATACATCGGTTTTGAGTCTGGCTGCTCTAAGGGAAATTTAAAGTGTCTTAAACAAGGGAGTTTGTTTCTCTCACAGGTAACACTGTGGGAATGAAGAGTCCTGGATGCCCATGGTGACTCCACAGGGTCAAGGACCCGAGCCCTTCTCGTCCTTTGCTGTTATCCTTCGGTATTTCCCTTCCCACCACCTGATCCCCAAGACAGCGTCTCAGCCCGCGGACAGGAAAAGGCAGAAGGGCAGAGCTTGTCTGACCTGGCATACCTCACTTCAGCTCTCGTCCAGGGGCCAAAACTTAGCCACCTGGCCACACCTAGCGGCAAGACACTCAGCAGCCATGGTCCATGGAGAAGTCCGGGGCTCGATTAGTAGAGAGAGAAGGGGAAATCGAACACTGGGGAGAGCTTATAGTGTCTGCCACGGCCATCTTTATAAATCTTAATCATGGTACCATGCTGTGTTTCGGTGGCTCCTACAAGAACAACTGAAATGTGCAGGACTGACTCTCAGCAAGGACCCAGGCTGCTCAAGCGTACAGGTCTACATCGCCTCAGTCACCACGAGGCTGCCAGTCTGTCTCCTGGTGTTATGAGCATTCTTGCTTCTAGTGGCCTCGCCTCCTAATCTGCAGTGTGCGAAGCACACACCCAATCAAGTGGGATGCAGTAGAGATGGTTAACAAGACAGGCTCTGGAGCCAGGCTGCCTGGGATCAAATTACTGCCCTACCACCCACTGTCTGTGTGACCTTAAGCAAGTCACTTAACCTCTCTGTTTCTTCATCTGTAAAATGAGAATTATAATAGCAACTTAACTCACTGGGTTATTGTAAAGATTAAATGAATTATCATATATAAAGCATGTTAGCTGGCACAGAGTAGTGCCCAATAAGGGAAAGCTATCATCATTAATATAAAAAATAAGTTACTGATTCCACAGGCCCTGAGTGTGGGAAAGACCCTGCTTTGATTCAGCGTCTAGGGCTTTATGGCAGCACTTTTCACTGTTCAGATGCCCTTCTCCACACTCCCACACTCTGGGCTGCATTCCAGATGGCCAAAGCTGCTGGAATCCAGAAAAGCCAGTGAAATGGAGCCATTGTAAATTGGAATCAACTTGAATGTTGATATGTTTTATCTCACTCACTTCCTGCATGCATTTTTAATAGCATCTCAGAGACAACAGAGTAAGCTGATAACAAATGAAAATTGCATTCATGTTAGCATTCCTAATTCTGTGTTTATTTTTCCACTCTCCAGATATCCTTACAGATAGACAAAGGTCCCATTTCAAGGAGGGGTAATGCAAGTCTGTGTTCTAATTTATTAGCTACTTGTTGCAGAAGGGCTTTTCATCATAAGCCTCCAGATCAAAGCCAGAGTGACTACCATCTCCACCCCTAAAAGCTCAAACAACAAGAAAGAAGCCACAGGGAAAGTAGGTGAGCTAATTTGATCCCCATCACTTGATGCCTAGCTTTGTAGAATTTGTTCTAGAAAACAATGCTAGTCTGTACCCCCAAACCCCACCCACAGGCAGGGGGATGCCCAATACCTTTGTGAAAGGAGAAGGATGCGACAATAAACTTATCTACAGAACAAACAAACAAAATCAAAAACGAAGCAAAGGAAAATAAAAACAGTATCAAAATATAATGAACCTTGATGGCAGAGCCACATGTACGACATTTATTAAAACACAGTCTCCATTTCATTGTGTAGCGCTGGTCTTTGCAACCAAAATTATCATTACTCAGGGAATGCCACAGCCTTAAAATTTCCAATTTCACTTCTTCCGAGGAACCAAAGAGCATTCTCTCGTGGTATTCTATACTCTCTTTTTTATATTACATTTATTGAATTTTCAACGGGAAATTCATTTACAGAGCTGACGGAATCAGAAACTATAAAGGTACACGAGGAAAGCCTCTCTCCCACCCCATCCCCCCCCCCAGGCCAGGCCCCAGCGCCCCTGCCCCAACAGAAACCACTGTCACTGCTGTGGAGCCGGGCCAGAGCTATACAAGCAAATGGGAGCACGAGTTCTTTCTCCGTCTCTTTGTGCACATACACTCACACTGTTCTGAATGTTTTCTTTTCACTTTTGGAGATCTTCTCACAGCATTACACACACTTCTTTATTCCAGATTCTCTCGACAAAAGAAAGAACACTAAACAGGACCCCCGGTCTTGGTCAACTCTGGTGAGAGAATGGACTCTTAGCTGGGCAGCCCCTTGGAAAGCTGCTCAGGCACCTCCGCCAATGAGCATCACTGCCGAGCGACAGGGCGGGGCTCACGGACATGCTCTGTGTACATCAGACCCCCTCCTCCCTCCCCTGCCGGCACCAAAACCTCTTAGCCCGCAACCAGAATGCCCGCAACTGTGTTGTCCTGCGCATCACACTCTGTCATTCACAACCACACTTAAGGCAAGCAGCTCAAAAGCTTCAGCTTTTTTATAATACACACGTACCTCTGAAATTAAAAAAATAATAATAATAAATACTACTTTTTAAAAATCAGTGAATGGTGCTCTGTGAGCAAGTATCCAACAAGTCTTGAGTCCTCTTCCCCACTATCTAAAAGGAATGACGCTAAATTCATCCTATTTCTGATGCATTTCACAGTAAGTCGCAAATATCAGAACACTTTACCACTAAACAGTTCAGCATGCATGCATCAACTAGACTGAACACTGGTTTAGGTATTTTTTAAATTACACACCAAGAACTGTTTTGACATGTGTTTTGACAGATGCCTACACTGCGTTGGTTAGCCAGGGCAATGATATTTTACAAGTTTCTATCTGCCAATCTGGAGAAGACTGCTCGGCCAGGGACTGTTGCTGAGACGAGGAGAGAAAATCCCACCCGACGCAACGTTAGTGACAAGCGTAGTCAGTGACAAGTTTAGCTCCAACCAAAGGAGGAGTTGAGTATACAGGGGGAGATGCCACTCTCCAAGGTACCAACAATGGTTCCATGTCCAAAAATGGTTCCAGGTACCAGCTGGGAAAGTAAGCAGGAGGCATGAAAACTCAGGATTGGAGATCCAAGATGGTGGAGGAGTAAGTAGAAGCTGCACTAACCTCCTGGGACCAATCTGGAATTACAAGTAAATCGTAGAGAAATCATCCTGAATAACCAACTGAACACTAGCTGGAGAGAAGCCTTATAACCACAGACAAACAGAAGAAACCACTAACTACAGCGAGACTGGGAGGGAGTGAGGAGGAGGTGTGAGAGCCATGGCCAGGCTCCCATGGGCGGCAGCTGAAGTTCTGGAGGGATATTTCAGCAGCCAGGGGGTACCCCCTGAGAAGTATGGGGTCTAAACCCCAAGCTGGGCTCTCCGGCCTCTGGCACCAGAGCCGGAAAAGAATCCAGATAACATCCAGCTGTAAAAAGCAGCAGGGTCTCTGCCCACTAGGGAAAGATGGCTGGAGACTAAGGGAGCCTCTTAAAAAGCCAAACACACAAAATTTCACTGCAGCCACTTGCCCTGGACTCTGGCAGAGGGAGGGCAGAATGGACTAGAGATGCTTGAGGAGAGTCTGGTGCTGGTGGCTCTGGGGAGAGAACTGAAGGAGCAGCCGCCAGGATCCCTGGGCTGAGTCATCCCCCACACTGCAGGAGCCATCTCTCTCAGGCAGAGCAATCCTCTCTAAGTGGCATCAGCCTAAGAGGAAGCAGTAGCCCACAGGCAGGAATTACTCTGCCCCACCCTGTGGGGCTCAAACCAGGCTGCTGATTAGAGCTTGAGGCCATATCACTGCTTAGTTTATCAACTAAGGTAGATCTCTGGGAGATATGTGAGACTTCAGCTGACCCTGCCCCGGGCCTGGTACTGATAAAAGCTGGCCCTGGTGTGCAGCCTGGTTCTTTCTGCACACAAATAGGCTCAGCAGAAGGAGCCACAGGCAGTGGATCACGGAAAGCTCCAAACAGGTTGACCAGGGCCAGTCACAAGCAGCGTTTGACAAAGGCCTACACCGGAGTCTTTGCAGAGCTATCTAATACATAGAAACAAATACAAAGAGGTAGCCAAAATGAGAAGACAAATGAAAGAACAAAAGAATTCTCCAGAAGAGTTAGATGAAATGGAAACAATTTATCAGATAGAGAGTTTAGAGTAATGATTACAAGGATACTTAACAGCATAAGAAAAGACATAGAAACCATAAAAGGGACCAGTCAGAAATAAAGAAGGCAATATCTGAAATAAATAATACACTGGAAGGAATAAACAATACACTAGATGAAGCAGAGGATCAAATCAGTGATTTGGAAGACAAGTAGGAAAAACACCCAGGCAGAGCAGCAAAAAGAAGAAAGAATTTTTAAAAATGAGAAGATCTTAACAAACATCTTGGACAACATGAAGAGTAACAATATTCGCATCATGGGAACACCAGAAGGAGAAGTGAGTGAGCAAGGGATCAAGAACATATTTGAAAAAATGATGACTGAAAACTTCCCTAATCTGATGAAACAAAAAAACACACAAGCCCAGGAAGCTCACAGAGTCCCAAACAAGTTGGATCCGAAAAGGTCTACACTGAGACACATCATAATTAAAATTACAAGGCTGAAAGACAAAGACAGAATCTTAAAAGTCACAAGAGAAAAGCAGATAGTTGGAGGACCAATTAGACTGTCATCTGATTTTTCAACAGAAACATTTCAGGACAGAAGGGAGTGGTGTGAAATATTCAAGGTGAGAAAAAGCAAGGACTCACAACCAAAGCTACTTTATCAAGCAAGGATCATTTAAAGATTTTATTTATTTATTTTTAGACAGAGAGGAAGAGAGGGAGAAAGACAAGGAGAGAAACATCAACGTGTGGTTGCCTCTTGTGCTCCCCACACTGGGGAACCTGGCCTGCAACACAGGCATGTGCCCTGACTGGGAATTAAACCAGCGACCCTCTGCTTTGCAGTCCAGCGCTCAGTCCACTGAGCCACACCAGCCAGGGCTAGCAAGGATCATTTAAAACCAAAAGAGAAATAAGGAGCTTCCCAGACAAGAAAAAGCTAAAGGCGTTTGTTAACACGAAACCAGTACTACAACAAATGTTAAAGGTATTGCTTAAAGAGGAAAAAAAAGAGAAAGAAAAAAATCATAGAATAGTCTAACAATAAACTGGCACTAAATATGTATCTGTTAATAATTATCTTAAGTGTAAATGGCTTAAATGCTCCAACCCAAAGACAGAGGGTACCTGTAAGTATAAGAAAACAAGGCCCATATATACGCTGCCTCCAAGAGACTCACCTAAGGTTGAAAGATATACACAGACTAAAAGTAAAGAGATGAATAAAGATATTTTATGCCAATAGAAAGGAAAAAAAGCTGGGATAGCAATACTTACAAAACGAAGGCTATAGAAAGAGACAAAGAAGGACACTACATAATGATAAAGGGAACAATCCAACAACAGGATAGAACCCTAGTGAACATTTACATACCCAAACTAGAAGCACCTAACTATGTGCCACAAATCTTGATGGACATAAAGGGAGAGATCAACAGGAATACAGTCATACTCAGGGATTTTAACACCCCATTGACTTCAATGGATAGCTCTTCCAGACAGAAAATCCCCAAGGAGACAGCAGCCTCAAATGACGTATCAGATCAAATAGATTTAATTGATATCTTCAGAGCATTTCACCCTAAAGCAGAAGAATATACATACTTTTCAAGTGCACATGGGATGTTTTCTAGGAAGACCACATGTTAGGACACAGAACAAGTCTCAATGAATTTAAGAAGACCGAAGTCGTATCAAGCATCTCCTCTGACCACAATGCTATGAAACTAGAAAGTAATCACAAGAACACTGAGAAACACACACACAAAGGTATGGAAGCTAAATAGCATGTTATTAAACAATGAATGGGTCAACAAAGAGATCAAGGAAAAAAATCCAAAGATACCCTGAAACAAATGAAAATGAGGACACAACAATCCAAAATCTATGGGACACTGGAAAAGCAATCGTAAGAGGGAAATTCATAGTATTACAGGCCTATGTCAAAAAAACGATAGCCCTGGTGGTGTGGCTCAGGAAATGGAGCACCAGCCTGTGCACCAAAAGGCCTGCAGTTTGACTCCCAGCAGGGCAATGTCTGGGTTGTGGGCCAAGCCTCCAATTGGGGGCATGCGAGAGGCAGCAGATAGGTGTATTTCTCACACATCTACATTTCTCTCCCTCCTTCCCCTCTCTCTAAAAGTATATAAATCTAATTTTTTTTCAAAATGCTCATTAAAAAAAAAGAATTTACAATGCCAAGTATTTAAAAAAAAACAAGAAAAAGTTCAAATAAACAACTTTAAACTTAAAGTAACTTGAAAAAGAACAACAAACAAAGCCCCAAGTGAGTAGAAGGAAGGAAATAATAAAGCTCAGAGCGAAAATAAACAAAATAAAGTCTTAAAAATGATACAAAAGATCAACGAACTCAAGAGCTGGTTCTTAAAAAGATAAACAAAATTGACAAACCTTTAACCAGATTCATCAAGGAAAAAAGAGAGAGAACCCAAATAAATAAAATCAGAAATAAAGGAGGAGAAATAACAACTGACACTAAAGAAATACACAGGAATGTAAGGAAATATTATGAACTATAAGCCAACAAACTGGACAACTTAGACAAAATGGATAAATTCCTAGAAACATACAGTCTTCCAAAACTAAATCAGGAAAAATCAGGGAATCTGAATAAACAGATTACACCTAGTGAAATTGAAGTGGTAATCAAAAAACTCCCAACAAACAAAAGCCCTTGACCAGATGGCTTCACAGGTAAATTTTACCAAACACTCCAAAGAAAACTAACACCTCTCCTTCTCAAACTATTTCAAAATAATTGAAGAGGAGCAAAGGTTCCCAAACTTGCTTTACAAGGCCAGCATTATCCTAACTCCAAAACCAGATAAAGACACTACAAAAAAAAAAAGTAGAGTTCATCATATCACTGATGAACATAAATGCTAAAATCCTCAACAAAATATTAGCAAACCGTATATAGCAATGCATCTAAAAGATCATACAGCATTATCAAGTGGGATTTATTCTAGTAATGCAAGGTTGGTTCAACATTTGCAAATCAATAAATGTAATTCACCATACAAACAAAAAGAAGAAAAAACACATGATCATACCAATACATGCTTAAAAGGCATTTGATAAAACCCAGCACCCATTTATGATCAAAATTCTCAGCAAAGTGGGAGTAGAGTGAACATGCATAAACATAATAAGACCATGTATGACAAACCCACTGCCAGCATCATTCTCAATGGGCAAAAACTACAAGTGTACCCCTTAAGATCAGGAACAAGAGAGGGATGTCTGCTTTCACCTCTCTTATTCAACATAGAACTGGAAGTCCTAGCCACAGCCATCAGGCAAGAAGAAGAAATAAAAGGCATCAAAACTGAAAAGGAAGAATTAAACTGTCATTTGCTGATGACATGATTCTGTACACAGAGAACCCCAAAGATTCCACCAAGAAACTACTGGAACTGATTAATGAATTCAGCAAAATAGCAGGATACAGAATTAATATCCAGAAATCAGTTGCATTTTTACATGGCAATAACAAGCTAACAGAAAGGGAAATTAAGAAAACAATCCCAGTCACAATTGCTACATAAGGAATAAAGTACCTAGGAATAAACCTAACCAAGGATGTAAAAGACCTGTACTCAGAAAATTATAAGACATTGACTGAAGAAAGAAACGGGAGAAGATGCAAATAAGTGGAAGCACATCCTGTATTTGTGGACAGGAAGAATTAGCATTGTTAAAATGTCCATAGTAACCAAAGCAATCTATAGAATCAATGCAATTCCTATAAAGATTCCAATAGCGTATTTCACAGAAGTAGAACAAATATTTCAAAAATGTATAGGGAACCACAAAAGGCCCCACAGAGCAACAGTGATCCTGAGAAATAAGACCAAAGTTTGGAGGAATCACATTACCTACTATCAAAATATACTATAAGTCCACAGTAATCAAAACAGCATGGTACTGGCATAAAAACAGACACATAGATAAACAGAACAGAACAGAGAGCCCAGAAATAAATCCCCATCTTTACAGTCAATTAATATTCAACAGAGGAAACAAGCACATACAATGAGCTAAAGATAGTTTATTCATAAATGGTATTGGAAAAATTGAACAGATACATGCAGAAAAATGAAACTAGACCACCTTCTTACACCACACACAAGAATACATTCAAAATTTGACCTTAGGTGTTAGACCCGGAACCATAAAAATCATAGAAGAAAACAGGCACCCAAATCCTGGACATTGCTTGTGGCAATACTTTATCAGATATATCTCCCCAGGGAAGGGAAACGAAAGAAAAAATAAACAAATGGGACTACGGCATACTAAAGACTTTTTGCACAGCAAAGGAAATCATCACCAAAGTAAAATGACAACAACAGAATGGGAGAACATATTCACCAATACGTCTAATAAGGAGTTAATATCCAAATTTATAAAGAACTTACAAAACTCAACACCAAAACACAAACCCAATTAAAAAATGGGCAAAGCGAATAGACACTTATCCAAAGAGGACATAGAGATGACTGCTAGACATATGAAAAGATGCTCAACATCATTAATCATCAGAGAAATACAAATTAAAACCACAATGAGATATCATCTCATACCTGTCAGAATGGCCGTTATCAATACATCAACAAACTACAGGTGCCGGTGAGGATGTGGAGAAAGGGGAACCCTTTTGCACTGTTGGTGGGAATGCAGACTGGTGCAGCCACTGTGGAAAACAGCATGGAGATACCTCAAAAAATTAAAAATGGATCTGCCTTTTGAACCAGCGATCCCACTTCTGGGCATATATCCAAAGGAACCCAAAACACTAATTCAAAACAACATATGCACCCCTATGTTCATTGCAGTGTTATTTACAATCACCAAGATATGGAAGCAGCTCAAGTGTCCATCAGTGGATGAGTATATAAAACAACTTCGGGACATTTACACAATGGAATACTACTTAGCCATAAAAAGGAAATTTTACCCTTTACAACAGTATGGACAGACCTGGAGAACATTATGCTAAATGAAATAAGCCAGTCAGAGAAAGACAAATACCATATGATTTCATTCATATGTGGAATCCAGTGAACAAACTGAACTAGCAAGCAAAATAGAGACAGACTCATAGATAGAGAGCAGGCTGACAGCTGAGAGTGGAGGGGGAGAGGGGGCTGGCAGGACTGAGCAAAAAGGAAAAAGGACTCATGGACATGGACAACAGTGGGGTGATCGCTGGGGGAAGTGGCGTATAAGGGGACTAAATGGTAATGGAAAAAAATATAGTAAAGATTAAATATTAAATAAAAGAAAAACAAAACTCAGGATTAAAACCCAAACAGTACTAATAGAGACCATAACTCTGAAAAGGGTCTGACAGTCTGGGTACTCAACTGGCTGTCTATCTCTACCATCACCTCTTCTACTTTCTTAGCACCTCCCAATTCCCAACCATGGGTTATTTTATGTGCCTCTGACACCTGTGCAAAGGTGTGGTGTTGACTCGTGGAAAATACCCACTGGATAACTGACGTATAATGTCACAACCTAATGTACTATGTCATGTGAAGAATAAAATTTGTTAACAGAAAAAGCATGGAGTCTGGAAAGGATAAGACCAAGGGTCAAAAATGTGAGTGTCTCCAGCCCTGTCCAGGGGACAGTGTGGTAGGTCCAGCCATGATAAACCTCCCAACTGAATTTGCAGGCATGCATCTGGCCACCCTAAGTCAATGTCAGCCCTGACCCCATCACCCTACTCACTCCTCTTGCTACACTGCTTTGCTCCCTAAGGAGGCTTCTGAAGAATTTGTTTCTCACGCCCACAAGGGAGAGGATGCAGTGACCATCTGCCCCACACATCTGCCCTGCTTGGCACCTCCCTGTCTCATTATTCCGGTTTGTGCAGTGATTCCCACTGAAGTGGGCGGGCATGATCTGGACACACACGGGGCACTCAGGTGTTTCAGTTTCCACACGCGCAATCCTGAGAACCCAACCCTGAGCCCTGGTACTTCATGCCATTTGGAGATCCTGCCCACGGGGCCAGCTGACCTCCCCTAGTTCACATTGCTACCTTGCCTCTCTAGTGTTAAGTGCTTAAACATCAGAAAAAAATAGCAATTTACGTGATCTCCTGTCTAGAGACAAGTCCATCCCAGACGAACATTCAAAAGTGGATTTTAATTGCCCTTCTTCTTTCCCACTCTCCATCACTGGTCCCCTTGAACTTTTCACTCTTTCCCCCTCCCACCCCAATACACACCTACCTCCAGGGTCCTAGTTCTAGGTCAGTTGGTTCTAGTCAGTTTCCCCTGAGACTTCTGAATTGTGAGAGGGGTCCTTTCAGCCCTTCAGGTCCCACATTTTCTAAAGGAGTCCTGGTCGGGAGCAAAAATTCTCTAAGACAAAGAAAATTCCCCCAAAAAAGATTTATTATGCAACTCCAAACATAAAGAAAAGTTGAAAGATTAGTAAGCACTCATATACCCACAACCTAGATTCTACAATCATTAATATGTTCCTATATTTGCCTTATCACACATCTATTCATCCATCAATCAACCCATCCTATTCCTGATGCATTTCAGAGTAGGTTGCAAATATCAGAACACTTCACCCCTAAATGTGGCTATCATCAACTAGACACTGTACTTGTTTAGGGTTTTAAAAAAAATTTAAGAGCATTTTTACCATTTACTCTTATCAAAACTGGTTTGACGCTTCTTGCATATTTAGGTTTTTTTAAATTATATACTACAATACTTCACATCCATTAAGAGGATTACTTTCAGAAAAACAGAAAATAAATGTTGACAAGGATATGGAGAAATTGGGACCCTGGTACACTATTGGTGGGAATGTAAGATCGTAGAGTCATGGTAGAAAACGGTGTAGTGGTTCCTCAAAAAATTTAAAATACGCTGCCTCCCCAGGCCCCTGGGGGCACCATCCCTCCTTCCCAAAGACAGTGGGTTGGGAGAGAAGGCAGTGTCACAGGAAATACCTTTGCACTAGGACATGTTATTAACTCATGTGGCCCTGGCAAGTCACTCCGCCTATGAGCCTCTAGCTCATTATATGGGCAGGGGGTGTGTCAACTAGGTTCCAGGAGTCCTGGGGCTCCAGTCCTGTGCAAAGGCCCTGGGACTTAACTCTATTTTCCTCTCCCAGGAGCTCCCTATCTGTCTTATATATTGCACTTCTGCATAATAGTTCCTACAAATAAAGTCACCTCGGTTTTAAAAAAAATAAACTAAGACCAAGAACACTTTGATCCCCTCTGGCTACTCTGTTTTTCCCATAGCCATTTTATCTCCTAAGGCACTATACAACTTACATATTATGTTAACTGTCTGCCTCCCCACTTGGGTCCCTGAGATGTGGGTCTGTTTGGTTTACTTAGTACAGAGTAGTACAGAGCCTGGTACAAAGTAGGCACTCAAAAGTACATGAATGAAAGAAAAAAAATAGAATTACCACATGATTCAGCAACTCCACTTCTGGATATATGCCCAAAGACCCCAAAAGGGTCTTTATTTATATCCCCATGTTCAGAGAAGCATTATTCACAGTAGCTAAAACATAGAATAAACCAAAGTGCTTATCAACAATGAACGGAGCCCTGGCTGGTGTGGCTCAGTGGATTGAGTGCCAGTTTGTGAACCAAAGTGTTGCCGGTTTGATTCCCAGTCAGGGCACATACCTGGGTTGTGGGTCAGGTCCTTGGTAGGGGGTGCACGAGAGGCAAACACACATTGATGTTTCTTTCCTTCTCTTTCTCCCTCCCTTCCCCTCTCTCTTAAAAATAATAAATAAAATCTTTTAAAAAATGAATTGACAAGTTAAATGTGGTATACACATGCAATGGAATATTATTCATCCCTGAAAAGGAAGGAAATTCTGACATATGCTACAACATGGGTGAAACTCAAGGGCATTATGCTAAGTGAAATAAACCAGACACAAAAAGTCAGATATTGTATGACTCCATGTGATACTTAAAGTAGTCAAAAACCATGAAGACAGAAAGTAGAATGTTGGTTGCCAAGGGCTGGGAGGGATATGGAGAATGAAGCGATATTGTTGACATATACGGAGTTCCAATCCTGTGACATAAAGAGTTCTGAAGATGGGGGGTGGCACTGGTTGCAGAACAACAGGAATGTACTTAATGCCACAGAACTCTACATATGAAAAATGGTTGAGATGGTACATTTTATGTTGTGTTTTACCACAGTCATTAGAACAATTACATACCACTGACAGGGGAACTCAAGAGTTAAAGATTTTAGCTTCAGTCCTAGTTGATAGGCTTGAGTGATTAATGCACATGGAAAGCTGTTGTTCTAGGAACTGGAATGTATGAGCAGGGGCTCCAGGAGGTGGACAAGCAATTCAACCTTTGTGCTGCAGGAGGTCTGCAAGCCATGGAGACAGCATCTGAGCCCTTGTGCTCTAGGGAAGGAACATCCAGGACACAGATAAAGAATTGGTGACCAACAGATAAGGAAGTACTAGGAAAATTGCCTCCAGGCTACAACTCTTATCCAAGTAACCTTTTTTCCAAACCCCTTATGTACCCTTTTTTCTTATAAAAAGGTCAGCTTGAGATGAGATGTTAAGATGGTTTTTTCAGATACATAACCTGCCATCTTCTCAGACTGCTGGCATCTACAGAAAGCACCCATGAAGATTCAATCCTTATCTCCACTTTTTGGTTCTTACAGTAACAGACAGCACAAACGCACCTTTTCTAGTTTCGCCATGAGATGTTTTCACATGAGTTTTTTCTTAAGATTATATTTATTTATCTTTTTAAGAGAGAGGGGAAGGAAGGGAGAGAAACATCAATGTGCAAGAGAAACACTGACTCTCACACGCCACCAACCAGGGACCTGGCCCACAACCCAGGCATGTGCTCTGACTGAGAATCGAACTGGAGACCTTTCAGTTCGCAGACCAGTGCTCAACCCCCCCTTAGCTATACCAGTGGGGTTTGACATGAGTTTTGACAAATGAATAAAATAGCGTAAACCCAGCTTCTATGAAGAAAGAACATATCTATCACCCAGAAAGTCCCTTCAAGTCCATCCATGCCTCTACCCTCCACAGATGACCATTTAAAAAATATTTAAAAAATCAGATCTAAAAAACAGATTAGTTTTTCCTTTTCTACAACTTTATAAAAGTACAATCATCAAGTATTCTTCTACAGAACGCTTGCTTCACTCAACGTGTTTGTGAGATTGATTCATGCTGTGCACATGTGTAGTTTGTTCTTTCACAATGTTAAGTCTTCTTTCATCATAAGAATATATGACACCATAATTTGTTTATCCACTCTCCTGTTGATAAACCCCTGGACTGTTTCAAGTTCTAGGCTATTACAAGTAAAATTATGAACATCTATGTACAAATCTTTGGAAATGTGTTTTCATGTCTTTTAGATAAATATCTACAAGAGGAGCTCTGGTCAGTATGGCTCATTTGGCTGGAGCATCACCTGATGCTCCAACTGAAAGGCTGCAGGTTCAATTCCTGGTCAGGGCGAATGCCTGGGTTTCAGGCCCGGTACCTGGTTAGGGTGCAGATGACAGGCAGCCGATCAATGTTTCTCTCACATTGACATACCTCTCCCCCACCCTCTAAAAGTCAATGGGCATGTCACCAGGTGAGGATAAAAAAATAATAATAACTATCTAGAAGAGGAATGCTGGATCATAGGATAGTATAATTTTTGATATGGTTGGATTTAGGTCTACCGTTTGGCTACTTGTCTTGTTTGCCCCATTGTTTTTTGTTCCTCTTGTCTTCCTTTCCATCCTTCTTCGGGGTTAACTAAATAGTTTTTATAATTCTCTTTTAACTTCTCTATTGGCTTTTTAAATATACTTGGCCACATTTTTATTGAGATGAAATTTACATAATATAAAATTAGCCGCTTAAAAATAAAACCATTTAATACAATTCAGTGCCATTTAGCACATTCACAAAGTTGTGCAGTCATCACCTGTCTAGTCCTAAAACATTTCCATCTTCCCAAAATAAAACCTCATACCAATTAAGCATGACTATGCTCCCCTCCCTCGATGCCTGGCAACCAGCAGTCTACCATGTCTCTATGGATATACCTATTCTGGACAATGCATATAAGTTAAGTCATATAACATGTGGCCTTCTGTGTCTGGCTTCTTTCATTTAGCACGTTGTCAGGGTTCATCCACGCTGCAATACTGCATCCATGGGTCAATACTTTGTTCCTTTTTGAAGCTTAATGAAATTCCATTGTATGCATATACCACATTTTGTTTAGCCATTCTTCCATTAACGGACATTTAAGTCGTTTCCACCTTTTGGCTATGGTGAATAGTGCTGCTCATTGCATTCTTTTGAGTGTTTGCTCTATAGCATCAATTTTCAAGTGTGTCAATTGCAGAAACATTTTATACTCCTAAAAACTACTAAAGACCCCCCAAAAGTTTTTATGTGAGAAATACATCATTCAATTAAATTTTTAAAAAATGTAATTTAAATAAACCCATTGTTACCATAAACATGGTATTTTATATATATTTTATTGACTATACTTTCACAGTTGCCCCAATTTGTCCCCCTTTGCCCCTCCTCCCATAGCCCCCATTCCCTCCAGCACTCCCCCCCTTAGTTCATGTCCACAGCTCTTTGGCAACTCCATTTCCTATACTGTTCTTACACCCTCATCTATTCTCTACCTACCAACTTTGTACTTCTTAATCCCTGCACCTTTCCCCCCATTCTTCCCTTTCTGCCTCCCAGCTGATAGCCCTCTAAGTGACCTCCCTATCTATGATTCTGTTTCCATTCTGCTTGTTTGCTTAGTTTGTTGTTTAGATTCAACTGTTAATAATTGTGAATTTATTGCCATTTTAATGTACATAACTTTGATCTTCTTTTTCTTAAATAAGTCCCTTTTAACATTTCATATAACAATGGCTTGGTGATGATGAACTCCTTTAGTTTTACCTTGTCTGGGAAGCACTTCATCTACCCTTCAATGCTAAATGATAATTTTGCTGGATAAAGTAATCTAGATTGTAGGCCCTTGCTTGTCATCACTTTGAAAACTTCTTGCCAGTTCCTTGTAGACTTCAAGGTTTCTTTTGTGAAATCAGCTGACAGCCTTATGGGAACTCCTTTGTAGGTAACTATCTGCTTTTCTCTTCCTGCTTTTAAGATTCTCTCTTTATCTTTAACCTTTGGCATTTTAATTATGATGTGTCTTGGACTGGGCTTCTTTGTTTCCATCTTGTTTGGGACTCTCAGTGCTGCCTAGACTTGTATGTCTATTTGCTTCACCAACTTAGGAAAGTTTTCTTTCATTATTTTTTTCAAATAAGTTTTTAATTTCTTGTTCTTTCTCTTCTCCTTCCAGCACCCCTATGATTCAAATATTGGAATGCTTGAAGTTGTCCTAGAGGCTCTTTAGAGCCTATCCTTGGTTGTTTTTTGTTTGTTTGTTTGTTTATTCTTTTTTCTTCTTGCTTTTCTGATTGAATGTTTTTTCTTCTTTATGTTCCAATCATTGATTTGATTCTTGGCTTCATCCACTCCACTGTTGGTCCCCTGTACATTTTTCTTTATTTCACTTAGTGTAACCTTCATTTCTGCCTGGGTCTTTCTTATGCTGTTGAAGTACCCGTGAGTTCTTCGAGCATCCTAATAACCAGAGTTTTGAACTCAGCATGTTACATTGCTTATCTCCATTTTATTTAGCTTTTTTTTCCTGCAGTTTTGATCTGTTCTTTTATTTGGGCTGTATTTCTTTGTCTCTTCATTTTGGCAGCCTCCCTGTGTTTGTTTCTATGTATCAGGTCTTAGTAGCATGGCCTGTGGTAGAAAAGCACAGTAGGATGGGGCGGAGCCTTAATTAATCACTTGAGCAGCCCTGGCTGCTATGGCTCAATGGATTGAGAGGTGCCCGGTGAACCAAAGGGCCGCCGGTTCAATGCCCAGTCAGGGCACATGCCTGGGTTGCAAGCCAGGCCCCCAGTAGAGGCTGCACAAGAGGCAACCATACATTGATGTTTCTCTCCCTCTGTTTCTCACTCCCTTCTCTGCTCTCTAAAAATAACTAAATAACATTTTTTTAAAAGTATGTCTATTAAAAACAGCATAAAAAATCACCTGGGCAGAGCAACCCATGTGAACTAGGTTAATGGAATCTCCAATATGGTGTCACTGCTCTTTAGCTCTGCATGGGGGAGGGCTCAGAAAGGGGAAAATTCCACTCCCTGGCCTCTGGAGTATTGTCTGGGAGGAAGCTATCCCCTGGCACTTGCCCTGATACCAGACACTTCAATTTCTCCCCATATGCCACTGGGGCCCTTCCAGCTGCTGCCTTGGTGATGCAGCCCAGAGGGAGTAAGTCTGCATAAATCCTAAGTCCGTTGTAGGCCCTTTAAGAGGAGATTCCTGAGACTCCCACAGTTTCTTCTGCCACCCCAACCCCCACTGGTTTTTACAGCCAGAATTTATGGGAACTTATCTTCCTGGCATTGGAAGCCTGGGCTGGGTGGTCTGGTGTGGGGCTGGGATCCCTCACTCCCAAGATATCCCTCCCGAATTTTACCCACCACACATGGGTGTGGACCACCTGTTCCATATCTCTGTGCCTCCCTGCATTATACTCATGTCTCCACCCCTCCTACCCATCTGAAAGAATGTGACTTCTTCAATTCCTTGGTTGTCAGACTTCCGTACAGCTCGATTCTCTGATGATTCTAAGTAATAGTTGTTTTGTAGTCTAGTTGTAATTTTTGCTGTGGTTGTATGAAGAGGAGAGCTGTGTTTACCTATGCCTCCATCTTGACCAGAAGTCCACCAACATAAACATGTTTTTATGAAAAATATATTTTCAAAAAATAGTAATAAGAGAGGCAATGTTTTACATTTTTGCAAATCTCTAACATCTGTCTTAAAAGACAGATGGGTTCTCATATCTACTTCTGCATTCAATCTGTTGTAATGTGTTATTTTAGTTGGCATTTATGAAGAAAAGCCAAGCTCATATAGATATATAACTGGAAAAGCGAGGACCTCACAGACTTCCTGAATGGGTTTTGAGAACCCCCAAAGTCTGTACCACACTTTGAGAACCACTGTTCTAGGGATTACAATAAACATCTTTAACTTTTCAGAGAACACCTAGAGTAAATATTATACTACTTCACGTAAAATGTAAGAATTTTGCTACTATAAAGTTCCACTTACCATCCCCCCATCCTTTATGATGTATTACATAAGGCATAGGAGCAATAAACAGACATATTCAGTTGCAAGATTCTTTTGTTTTAAACAGTTCAATGTGTTTTAAATAAGTTGAGGAAAAAAGATAGCCTTTTATATTCATTCACAGTTATCATTTCCTCTGTGTTCTTCATTCACCCAAGACTCAACTTTCTATCCGGTTGCACTTCCTTTCAACCTTTTTAAATATTTGCACCACAAATATTTCCTTGTGGTGCAGTCTGCTGGAAATAAGCTCTTAGTTTTTATCTGAAATTTTTATTTTGTCTTCATTCTTGAAAGATATTTATGCTAGCTCAGGAATCCTGGGTTGACCGATTTTTTCCCCCCACCACTTTAAAAATGCCTTTCCACTGTCTTCTGACCTCTATTTTTTCTGAAGAAAAGTCAGCATATTTTTCTCTTGCTAAAGTAGTGACTATTTCTTGTCTCTTTTCTCCGCCTTAAAGTAACAAAGCTTCCAAAGAAGGGAGAGAGGGTGGGAGTAGCCACATATCATATATTTCTGTGTTTAAAGTCTGTGTTTTAAAACTTGAGGCATGTTGCTAACGAAGGCTAGTAAGTGGGATAGGTGCCTATATCAATAGCATCTAGAACTCAAATACTGAACAAGGCTCAGGACTTGACCCATTTCTCTGCAAACACCCTTACCCATGCAAGCCTCTCCCTCCATCACTCAGGTGGCAGAACCCCTGACCTAATTATGCCCCATTATCTATCTGCTCTGAGCACTTAAGGATGGATATGAAAAATCCCACTGTGCTGACCAGTCTTGGTTTAAAGAGAGGACTTCAAATCTTAAAGGAGAGGCCAACACTGTCAGTTAATCTTGCTACACTTCCCAGTAAATCTCCTTCTCTTTATCAAAACAGCAATTTCATCTCTTCATCGCACTGCATAGTCATTTATTAAGGAAATGCACGCATGAAGATGAGTACTCCCTCACCTTCCCAGACCCACATGCACTGACCTGCTGATCTGTATCCAGATTTCCCTCTCATTATAATGGAAGAAGCGTCCCTGCTCCTGGCTATGGCCTATTCCTCCGGTTTGTACTGAATTTTTACATCTTTCCAAATACTTAACATCTTTGCTACTGCACTAATCTCTCATTCTGTCTGCCTGGCTCTGCAATAGATACACTTTAAGGAAAAGAGGGGGATTAAGAGAGAACCTACAGATTAAAAGATCTAAAAGGCATATCAACTAAGCTTTGGAAAAGACCAGACAAGACTATAACATCTAAGGTAGATGTATGGGTGATAAAACCGTCAAGACACCCAAAGTTGTGATTATTATGAAAGTCAGGGGAGTGGCCACCTTTGCCAGGAGGGAGGTGGTTGGGGCCAGGGCAGAGTCCACGGACGGCTCCTGGGGTGGTTGCAAGGTTCTTTTCCAGACCTGGATGATGGATACAAAGATGTTTGCCTTCCAACAATTAAGCCATACATTTAGTTTGGTTGACTTTTCTACATCTGTGTTTTATTGTGATTTAGGGGAAAAAATTGTTGAAACCTTTAACACAAGGGTTGGCAAATTCTTTTCAATGAGCCAGACAGTACATATTTTAGGTTTTTCTGGCCAACAGGCAAAATCGAGGATATTGTGTGGTACTTATATAACCATTTAAAATGTAACCATTTAATAATGCATAAGGATAAACCCAAGGGTTACAAACCAAGAGGGTCCACTAATCCTTGAATTTCTGATCCCAGGAAGTCCGTATCCTCAAGCTGCACAATCCAACCCCCATGCCCTTGCCGGGTTCCCACAGGAGCTACTTCTCATCCCTGCCTCAGGCCGGCACTACTTCCTCGTCTCTTAGCAACAGGTGGACAGCCCTGCCACCTACCGTAGGACCCAAGGTGGAGCTGAAAGGAGTGAACACGCATGCGCACAAGGAGTTCTCAGCTCCATTCACCGGCTCTGGTAAAAAAGGGAGATCCCAGGGGCACATAAGCCTTAGCACGCACCTCGGCATACTCAAAAGTGTGTGTCCCGACTCTTCCCACAAGTCCTCTACCACACCCTAAACATTCCAGGCGTCGTCTAGCTAACTACGGCAGCAGCAACAGCATCACCTAGGAGCCTGCTAGAAATACAGAATTTCCACCTCAACCCAGGCCTACTGAATCTCGGTCTGCATTTTTAACAAAATCCCAGGAGATCCCCATCCTTACTGACATTTGACAAGTGTTGCTTTTACAATCCAGATAAGGCAAAGCTGTATATAAATACATCAAGCTGGGAACATCTCTAATAGATTGAACTTTTAACCTAGACACTAAAAGATAGCCTTTATGATTTATAAGGGGAAGTTCCCCAAGCTGAGTTCTCTATACTCAGTAAGGGTAAAAATTCCCTTGTGTCTCTTCTAACCTTCAGCCCAGGACAGAATGCATCACTGACCTCAGGTTCCTGCTGTCAAAGCCGATGGGGAAATCAGGAAGGACAATTTCCATTCCCAGAGTAAGGGTGTTGCTTCTTATGAATAATGTGAAAAGAGAGGGTCCAAAGAATGGGCACCATGAAACTGCAGGGTAATTAAGTCAAATGGTAACGTAAGGGTAATTCTAGACCCAGGGAAGGAAGCACCCAAATCCAGCTGAATGAGCTCCCAGGAAATAGACCCCACTTGCATTTTAAACTTCAAGATGAAAATTCTACTAAGTTAGTGGGTAAGTACTCCTGGGAGAAGTTCCCAGATCAGTAACTCCCCAGTCTCATATGTTCTTTCCATCCTCATGTATCTTGGGAAACTGCAGACCTCAAGCTTAACTTCCTCATCAGATGACTGGCAAATCAGAACAGACACATCCCAGGCCTAGGAGAACCACTTTGCTTCACTGGGAAATATTAAAAAGACTGACTTACCAAAGAACACCACAAAGAAAAGAAAATGATCATTTTTTAATGGCAAGGATGAAATAGATGAGGGAAAAACCCTTCTTCAAACAGAAGCCAACTCAAAAAACATAGTTCTAAAAATCCATGAGACATGCTACAACATGGATAAACTTTGAAAACATTATGCTATGTGAAAGAAGCCAGTCACAAAGGACTATATATTATATGGTTGCATTTATAAGAAATGTTCGGAATAGGCAAATCCACAGGGACAGAGAGTAGATTAATGGTTGCCTAGGGCTGGGAGGGATTGGGGGATTTAGGTTAATGGATAAGAGGTATGAGTTTCTTTTGGGGATAATGAAAATGTTCTCAAATTAATTGTGGTGATGGATGACAATTCTATGAATGTACTAAAAGTCACTAAACTATACACTTCAAATAGGTAGGTTGTATGGTATACAAATTATATTTCAATAAAGCTGTTTGAAAAAAAATCATGGCTCCACAGTAGTTCTAGATTAGTCTAAAAACATGTGCTTCCTACTATAATGCAAAACCCTCCTGGGCAAAATCTGAAGAAAAAAAAAGTTGACATCAGTACTAGGTAGAGGCCCCAGCTAGATTTCCCTAGCAAAACACTCCCATCTTAGTTTGGGGAAGAATTTCACAGTCTTGTCTCAAAATCATCAGTCTTGTGGAAATCCCCATCTAGCTTTAGGTTCCTGTTTCAAAAACACTGGAAAAACCAAAACAGGCAAAACACACGTTCAAAACAACACCTTTACATGGACAAGGGAAGAAACAGAGGATCATGGGACAGATCAGAATACAAAGTTAAGAATTCACTATCATAGAAACTCGAGTTCAGAAAAAGACTACAGATTTCCCAAGGAAGCTGTGTTTCAAAAGTCCCTAAATAACTCACAAAGAATGGTAGCCAAAAGAACCCACTTGATGGCTGAGGCCTTGTAAGTGACCACACTGACCTCAGCTCTTCTGCCCCTATTGGATTTTCACCTTGGCGATTCTCTTCTCAACCTGTTTAATATCCCAAACCAAAAACAGAGGGTATCGTGAGGAGCCCTGTGAGGACTCTGGGCTGCACCCACAAGGGCCTGGGTGGGCCTCATGGTCACAGCTGTCACTCTGACAAGTAAAACAGGAGGGGGAGATGGAACTCTATCCGTCTTACCCTAAAGCAAAACATACAAAACCCTGGGGGCATTGGGATGCTCAGAGAGAGAGAGAGATCTCTACAGCTGTCAGCCAACTGCTTTGTCCTGCCCTGACAAACAGGATTCTGTCCAATCTCCAGGCAAATAAATTAAAAGATCAAATCTTATTTATTAATTAATTAATAATGGAGTAGATGCTGTTTGGCTTCTGCCTATCTGCTAGACTCCTGTTCTAAGGAGTCTGCTTCAGTCCCTAAAAACAAAAAGGCGATTTCCAATGTCAAGGACACAGGGAACTAGCAAGTACCTGGAAGAGTGCCGGGGCACATAACAGGTATTCAACAAATCCGTTGAATGCCTCTTGAATGAATGCTGATATTACCTCCCTCTGCACTCTGGCCTTCTTCACACACACACACACACACACACACAC